>ML104364.1:0-70568 GCA_003697995.1 Taxidea taxus jeffersonii
CCCCCCCCCAATTTGTGCTGTCTGCTCTCTCAAGTAAATAAAATCTTTTTTAAAAAATTAAAAAACCAATGCACTTCACAGGGAAAGATCTGAGTTTTCACATGCCTGTGTGGGAATACATGCATTCACACAAAGAAAAGGAACCAGAGAGGAATATACCAAGACACCACTTTTGGTTAACTCTAGGAATTGGGAATTTGGATGATTTTTATTTTCTTCCTTCTACTGCAGTTTCTATGTTTCCACAATGAATGCAGATGGCCTTTACAATCAAAGGGGGGACAGAAACCAGACTGGAAGATAAATTTAGCCACTTACCATTGTTTTGAGAATAAGGGGTGCACTTTCTGAAAAGGGAAGACGTGCTTGGCACGGAGCAAGTGTGCCCTGCTTCACTCTCCTGTTCCCCAGAGACCCCCGCAGACCCAGCCTGGGAATGACTGACAACTTTCTTCCTGCCTGAGTCAGCTCACCCCTGCAAAGTTCCTGTACCACTCACTTGAGTAGTTTGTGCAGACTGTGGACCTTCCCCAGCCTGGGGAAAGCTGCTGCTTCCTGGCTCCCACTCCAGCAGCCACCATTGGAGTCCTCATCAGGCACTTGTGAAGGCACACCTGGATCCTGGGCCTGCTACCCCACCTGTCAGAATGGCCCACCTGCTTTGCATGGGCCCCTCCTGGCTACAACAGCTCCACCAGAGCACCATACCCTCTCTGACTCCCCAGGGCCCAACTAGCAGAGTAGACAGAATAATGGCCCCCAAAGTGCCCACATCCTAATTCCCAGAACCTATGAATGCTACTTTACATGACCAAAGGGATTTTGCAGATGTAGTTAAAGATGCTGAGATGGAGAGAGTACTCTGGATTATCCAGGAATGCCCAGTGTAATCACCAGGGTCCTCCTAAAAGGGAGGCAGGAGGGCCCGAGTCAGAGGGAGGTGAGAAGCAGAGGTCAGACAGATGCTCTCTGGAGAAGGAGGAACGAGGCATGCGCCCAGGAAAATGGAAGCACCTCTGGAAGCTGGAAAAAGCAAAAAACAAACAACAACAACAAAAAAAAAAACCCACACAGATTCTCCCCCAGAGCCTCCAGGAGGAAGGCAGCCCTGCTGACACCTTGATTCAAGCTCTTAAGACCCACGTGAGACAATGAACATGTAGCCTGTTTAGCTACTATGTTGGTGATAATCTGTTAGAGCAGCTATAGGAAACTAGTACACGAGACAGGGGTCCCCAAACAGCGGCACCCTGGGCCATGTCTGGAACAAACCTACCCCATAGTTCCCTGAAATGTGTCATCCCGTCTCCCCATAAAGCACTAATACACCCACAAATTTGCATCCAGATTACAACCCCAGTCCACCTCGTGTAACTGGAAGGGACACCCACAGCCCTTTTAGCATACCAAACATGTGACTTCTGGTTTGCAGCCTATGTCTCTGTACCCTTACAGAGGCACACTGGCTTGGAAAACTATCCGGAAACCGTTCATCCCTCCCTTCTTCAGTAATGCTGTATTGACCAGGGACCAAGGGTTGGGAACTGTTCTAGGTGCTGAAGCTACACAGGGAACAGACTCCGATAGGCCAGGGATAGGACTGCGAACAAACGGACTGTTCTTGGTAAGCGCCAGGCACTAAGTACTTTACAGGTAAGAACGTACCACTGACCTGATGAGGACAACTGTCGCCCTTACTACGCCTACTGTACAAACAAGGAAACTGAGGCCCAGAAAGGTGAGACGGCTTGCGCAACGACCGGAGCAGTCTGCTCCACCCACCTCCCTGCACCTCGGGGCAGGAAAGGACCTGCTCACATCAAGCTCTCTTTCTTTGTTAGGTGAAGCAGAGGGTACCGAGACACACAGAAGGACAATCTGACCTCAAGCCGGGGAGATCAGTGTCCCCACCGACGTAAGACTGCTCCCCCTCCATACCAGGAGATAACACACAAGAGCAGGCTGAGTTGTTTAGCTGAGGAGCAAAGGAAAGAATAGTTCTAAGTGGAAAACTGCTGGGTAAAAGCTTCCCCTGCTGTGAGCTATTCAATTCACTCATTAAGGATGAAACAGACTCCAATCCACTCAGTCCCCAAGGGGCCCAGGAGACCAGTTGACAGCAGAGGGGTAGGGCCCTGCAAGGGGCTTCCCAATAGACTATCTGCCTCCAAGGGCTCCTCCCTGACCTCTTGGCTGGATGCCGGGGGTCAGAAAGCCAAATGCCTGCAAGGACCAGCCTGCAATAGTAAGTGAGCAGAGGCAGCCCATGCACCCGGCTTGCATATTAAATATACAGGAACGATCTTCACTTCTATGAAGATGTTCTCTTCTCTTGTTCCCCAACACATAACCCTATGGAATTATCTCCCATTTTCTTACAGCGTCTGAGAAATACCATCCACCAGAAGAGAAAACTATGGCTCCAGGGGGGATTATACATGGTGATTGACAGCCGTGGGGCACGTGGACGAGAGGAGGGGATGGCCCCAGGGGCAAAGTGCTGTGCCCACGTCTAGTCTAAAGGGGGCGTGCCCTCGTCAGCTCCATTCCCGGAGCCTGTGTCCAAGTGGGGATGCGGGGCCAACACTGCTAGCTACCTCTGTAAGACAGACCAACATCCAGATGCTTATGAGCAACCCTCCAGTGTTTCACGGTTGCCCCTATTTTTCCCAGGTGCTCCTTAAGCAAAACAAAAAATACCTGGCAGCCAGAGTCAGCATCATTTTTCACCTTTTCCTTGGGAAAAATAAGGGCCGTGATTACAGAAACAAAGTCCAGTGTCTAGGAGCACACAGGACCCTCCCTCCCCAGCCTCCCTCTGGTTTGACAAACCCTCTGTTGAGCCTCCACACATTCTGGCTATCCTGAAACCAGTGAGGGAGCAGAAGGTAAGCTGGGGACAGAGCACAAGCTGCCACCCCACAAAACACCGCTCCCAGGTGGGACATGTGTGATTCCTCAGGCACTCCCGCCTGCCATGAAGCTAAGGGAAGGAAAAACAACACAGTCCTGCAAGACATGAGTCTCTCTCAGTTTACAAAATGTCTTATTTGGGGGCGCCTGGGTGGCTCAGTCGGTGAAGCGTCTGCCTTCAGTTCAGGTCACGATCCTGGGGTCCCGGGATCGAGCCCCACATCAGGCTCCCTGCTCAATGGGGGACCCACTTCTCCCTCTCCTGCTGCCTACCACATAAATAAAATCTTTAAATAAATAAATGAAAATAAAAACTACATCAAAACGGCTGTATTTTCAGGGAATGTCATTCTCCCAATAAAATCCACTGGGTAACCACATTGCTAATGATGATTTGTTTTTCCAGCTATCATGAGGCATTGCATATGGTACATTCAGATAACATATCATGAAAATATCGGGGGTCTAGAAAACAGTCATTATATATAAATATAATTTTCAGCTCTTCACCAAATAACACTAATAAGCAGCACTTCCATCTTTTCAGCTGAGTATTAAAGTCTGCTCCACCAGACCCTTAAATCAGACAAAGACCACTGGGTACACAGTCCCATTCTAGGCACAAGGAAAGCAAGAGGATGGTAATAAGTGCATTTCAGATCCAGAAACATGATTCGCTGTCGCTCTGAGGAGAACCACTGTGAATTTTCTGGAAGTCAGTCAACAGTGATCTGAGAAGGTCTGTCTTATATCTGCCTCATTTTGCAGAAGAAACAGAAAATGGACAATGAACACAGTCCTAGAAAGTAAGGCCTATCTTTGCCCTAAAACACCGGGGCCAGAAACCCCTCGCTGGGGATAGGTATTAGTGTTCTCCAGCGGAAAAACCGGAAGGAGATACACATTTATACAGAAAGGGATTTATCACAAGAGATTGGCTCACATGATTGTGGAGACCGAGAACTTCCTCAGTCGCCGTCAGCAAGCCAGAGGCCCAGGGAAGTGGCCGGTGTGGTTCTGGTCCAAGCCCAAAAGTCTGGGAACCAGGGGAGCCAATGCTGTTAAGTCCCAGGTTGAGTCCAAACGCTTGAGAACCACCGCTGTCCCAGGGCAGAAAACGATGGCGGCTCCAGCTCAAGAGGAGAGGGCGAATGCAGGCCCTGCAGGGTTAAAGGCTGCCAGGCCATACTGGGGAGGGCAACTTTACTCAGGTCACCTGTTCAAATGATAATCTCTTCCAGAAACACCCTCACAGACACATCCAAAGGAAGCTCCACCAGCTGTCAGGGCATCCCAGAGCCTCTGCCAAGGGGACACATACATAAAATGTGCCATCCCAGGAAACAGTGGGAAGAAACGCAAGTGTCAGGAAGTTGCCAAAGTAAGTTCAGCCAAAGCGGAAGTTTTTATTTGGATGCAGGCGAACGGCCGCGGTAGGGAAGGCAGCGGGGTGGGACGCAACGTTATTTTAGGTGGTAAACGAGGGACATTTTTAACAATTACACTCACGGTAACGTGAGTTAGAAGGAAATATAACGGACATGATGGACTGGATGAGCAGACCAGTAAGATTTACAACTGAGGACGTAGCTACACGTGGCACTTACGTTTCAAAGCAAGTAGGTGGGCTTCAAGGTAAATATTAAGACGTCACAGCAGGGCCGCACGCGGTGAGAAGGAACAGCAGTTTGGGAACCCCTGCAGGCAGTTCACGGGAGGCCCGGCAGAGGACCTCCGGCGGCCTCCACCCTGACCCTAACATTTCATAGTTGGCGCCTCCCGCTAAAGTAAACCTTTAGCTGATTCTCCAGCTTGCCTCTTGGCTGAGATCGAGGAGCCTGAGGGCAGAGGATCCCCTGATGGGAACCCAAACTACTCCCTCAAGCAACAAGATTGCTCGGAGCTGGCAAAACACCCCGGCAACAGTGACTGATCTGACCTTCGCACAGCCAACCTTTGTCCCACGTTTTCCTTACATAAACCTGGACGTCTTGTCAGCATTTTGGAGATGTTCTTTGATGAGACACTAGTCCGCCATCGTCCCCGAGCCGGCCTCGCTGAAATAAGCTCCTTTCCTGCTTCACCACCACTCCTGTCTCTGCCTTCCGGTTCTGTCGGCGGGGCGGGGTGGGGGGCACGTGAACCTGGTCTCTTTGGGGCTTCCCGGAGCCAAGTGCTCTTGGAAACCTCCCTGCATGTGTCCTGGCTGCAAGACCACTTTGAAAGAACCGCAGCTTCTAGCACGAGACTTGCACACAGCAGGAATTCAATGAACACCAACCAACGGGCAAAAAGCATGACGGCAAATGACCCAAGGAAACGCGTCCCTGGGTGCGTCCCTGGGCACCAACATCCACTCTGATCTCTATCCTAGCTCCGCCCTGGTTAACACAATGTCTTCCATGGGTATCAGTAGCTTCTACCAATTAACCTGCATCCCTGGCTCATTCACAAGAAAAAAACATCATTTCTGTGGCTCCAAGAAGTCCTCGAGGACAGCGGTGCCGCAGAGAATTCAGCCCGAAGCCACGAGGATGGCTGGACACACCCGTCCTTTCTGGTAACACTCTCATTCTAATCTCAGCTCCTACCAGTGCTCAGAAATCAAACGGAACCTGGACCACAGTGACAAGTCCTCGTGGGCTGCCTTCCCCCATAAACAAGTGAGATTTATACCTACCCAGGGCTATTATCCAGGCACATTTATCTTTATTTCTGCATGTAAGTAATGGACATGATGCCACTGCCGACGAGTCCCAGGGGATTAATTACAGGAACCATTTACGAGGGGCTCCTCAGGCTTGGTTCACTCCTGATTCTTGGGAGTATTTTTCAACCCAAGGAAAGAGAATTTCATTTAAAAGACCAATGGCCCGTACGAGTAGTGTCATTACTGGTTCCAACTCAACCCAGTGACAAATTTCCATTGTCCAGAAGGTTCAGAATATTCTCAGGCTTTTCTCTAATTACTTAATCTTGAGACAATTACTGCAGCTACAGACATCAAAATCAAAGAAAAACTCTATGCCAAGCAGCCCCGTGCCTACGAGGTATGCCCACTCTGAAACACACCATTTGCTCAACAAATTTTTACCTGACAACTTATTTTATGCTGGGCACTCAGGTTCCAAGACAGACGTGAAATCCATTTCCACCAAGCTTTAACATCAACAAGTGGAAAATGAAGATAATTTCGCAGACTTGGCTGGCTCAGGGCTAGAGCATGTGAGTCTTGATTTCAGGGTCCCGAGTTCAAGCCCCGTGTTGAGTGCAGTTTACTTAAAAAAAATTAAAATAAAAACAAGGTGTGCCTAGGAGGCTCAGTTGGTTAAGTGTCTGCCTTCAGCTCAGGTCATGACCTTGGGGTCTAGAAATAGGGCCCCTCGTGGGGCTCCCTCCTTGGTGGGGAGTCTGCTTCTCCCTTTCCCTCTGCCCCTCCTCCCAACTTGTGCTCTCTCTTGAACTTTCTCTCTCAAATAAATAAAATCCTAAAAAAAATTTTTTTTTAATTCAAGAATTTTTTCTTAAAAATGTAATTTCAGAAAGTGGACTGCAAAGAAGGCAATCAAACAGGACAAGAGAGGTGACAGCATGCAGGCAAGCAAGGGGCTTTGCTCTTGGTCTTCTCTAGGCACGGGACAGCTTCTGCAGTCACCCTCCCAGCACATAGCAAGCCTCCGTTCCAAACGGCCCCAGTGTCCCTGCCGATTGGTCAAAGCCCACAGCATGTGTTTCTCACTGATATGAATATGGCCCCCAGCCTGGACAAGTCTTCCTCCCAGGGCTTGCCAAGGCTAACTCCCTCTCCCCATGCAGAACTCAAGTTAAATGTCACCATCCAGAGAGGCCTGTGCTGACTATCCAATCGAAAGTACCCCCACACCCCGCCACCATCTTTCCCATTATCCTATTGTATTATTTTCACACTGTTTTCAAAATGGCAGCAATACCACTTTCCACCCCACATGCTCTTCTACAATGAAACCATGCCATTCCTTCCACCGAGGGGGTGGTCTATGCACACCCCCTGCCCCTTCAAGATGGGTAGGCTTGTGTCTGCTTTAAGTGGCACAGGGCAGCACAAGTGAGACTATGGGACTTTGGAGGCAGGGTCCACCAAGGCCACGCATGCAGCTTCTCACTCTGGGAGCCTGTAGGCTGCCATGTTGAAAGGAAGCCCAAGCACACACAGAAGCTACATGAAGATACTGTGACCAGCAGCCCCTGGTCTTCAAGTCATGCCAGGCCAGGGGCCAGACATGTGAGGGAGGGAGGGATCAGTGATTCTTGCCCCTGGCCATCAAGTCACCCCCAACCTCTGAGCCTTCTCGGCCGAGGCCACAGACACTGTGGGAGAAGAGTCATCCCCACGGTGCTCTGGCCAATCACCCAACCTGCAGAAGCTGGTAACGTAACGGAGTGGGAGCTGTAAGGCCCTAAGTGTGCGGATAATTTCTTAGGCAGCAAGAAAACCAGGAACACAGCACTTACCCTGTGTGCAATCATCTCATGTAATTGTTCACTGTCTGCCTTGTGCACTAGGTGTAACGTCCCAGGAGGCAGGAACTGGGCATTTTGTACACAGGCCTTCACCAGTGCCCGGCACACGCAGGGCTCTCAGTAAATATTCCCTGAACGACTTCAGTGGAAATAACGGCCAGCACATTCGCAGTTTGAAAACCACAGCATTAATGTCCTGTGGCTGCTGAGACAAGCTGTGACACAACAAACTTGGTGACTAAAAAATAACACGCGTTTATGCTCTTAATCCCAAAGGCCAAAAAAGTCCAGAATGAGCACCACTGCACCGAAGTCGAGGTGGTGGCAGGGTTCCTCTCCCTCTGGAGGCTCTTGGGGAGCCTAAGAGCTCTGGTAGGTTGAGGGCCTACCAGAGTAACCCAGGATAACCTCCCCATCTCAAAATCTTTAACTTAATCACATCGATAAAGTCTCTGTTGGGTAAAGGAACAGTCATGGGTCCCAGGAAAAAGAATCATCCTGGGAGGGAAAGGGATGATTCAGTCACCATCCCCAGCACCCACGAAAGCAGATCCAGCCCCTGGCAACACAGCATCGCCCTGGAGCACCCCCACATACCCCCACAGCTTCCACCCCTGGGTCTGTTAGTGCCCCACCTGGGAGAGATGCCAAACCCAGAAACACTGAACCCCTTCACGTTTAGAGAAGCAAGAGCAGAGATCAAACAGGGCAGACAAAAGCCAGCTGGGCAGTGGGTTCTCTCTCCGCCGACCTTTGGCAAAAATGGGGAGCCTCTGGATATAAAGAGCAGAAGTAGAATGTTGAACCATGTGAAACTGCTGCTATTTGACCAATTTTTTACCTACAGAAACTGCAGTTTCTAATTAACCCCAGGCCTGCTGATGACAAAGATATCCCAACTTCTCCCCTAAAAGCCTCTTGTCACGACTGCTGCCAAGAAGCAGTAATCCCTGCACAAAAGAGTGTCCAGTCCTCTCACCTGCTCCCCTGAGGAGAACAGACAAGTTGCCCAGAAGAGGTGAAACAAAGCTAAATGAGGGGTCCTCCATAGCCACACAATCTAGCTGGCTCCCTCTGCATTTTCCCCTTTTGGAAAGGTTAGAGGGTGTCATCCTTCAACAGAGGCGGGGGCAAGCATTTTCTCTAAAGAACCGGGTAGGAAATACTCTAGACTTTGCATGCCACATCTGTTCAACTCTGCCTTGGTAGCTTGGGAAGCAAGTGCGGATCATAGGCCAATGAATGGGCATGCCTGTGTTCCAATAAAACTTTATTTACAAAAAGAGGCCGGGGGCCAGATTGGGCCTACCTCCGCCATAAGTCAGTTTTTGTCTTCAACATAATGGATAATGAAACCTGAAAACAAGCTCTGAGCCCACCCCACATGCCTGACCTTCCTTAAATCACAGCGGATGCTCTCACATTCCCTTCAGTGAGCTTGTATTCAATATCTGCAAATCCTGGGGACTGACACACCCCTTCTTTTAGAAACTCCACTGCAATTTCAAACCACCTCCCCGTGTCCTAGCGCGGCTGTCAGAGAAAAGAGAGCAGCAAATTCTTGAGGCTGGCATCCGCCTCCTTGCTGTGGAAGCTAATCATTTTTCTGCGGCAGCAAGATCTTCTGAGTTCCATGACAGGTGCCAGGACATGAATGAACTGACTGACCCAGAATCACTTCTGTGAAATCCAAGACAAGAGAAATTCAAATGCAGCTTTAAAAACATACACAGAGGGATGCCTGGGTGGCTCAGTTGTTAATCGTCTGCCTTCAGCTCAGGTCATGATCCCGGGGTCCTGGGATGGAGCCCTGCATCGGGCTCCCTGCTGGGTGGGAAGCCTGCTTCTCCATCTCCCACTCCCCCTGCTTGTGTTCCCTGTGTGTGTCTCTGTGTCAAATACATAAATAAATAAAATCTCTAGACAAACACACAATTGGATGACTTGAAACTCAGTGATTAAGGTTGACAACAGAAGCCTAAAACAGGGCCCAGGTACATCTACTAATTGTTCCCCGGCACTGGATCCTCATTCCATCACATTCGCGATTACTCTCGGTGACAACATCAACCAGAACATGTGCTTCCAGAAGCATCTTTTTCATCTTTACTTGTTAAAAGATGTTGTTTCCCTCAGATAGATCTACTCTCAAGAACATCTCACTTCACCTGCATTCAAACCACTGCGTAAGATAAAAATAAACAAGACAAAAAGGGAAAGCGGGAGAAGGGTGAGACCTTGCTCCGGGACCCCAGTGCCCGCCGGCCAGCCAGCCTCCGAGGTCCAGACTCCAGGACGCACACAAGGTGGACTATTTCCACTAATTGTCGAACAAGAGAAGACCCTCTAATATCATGAAGCTGAACCTAAGGGAGCAATTATTAGGAGATAAAAAGAAAAGGCTTCTGTATGCAGGAGGATAAATTTGCACACTTTTCCATTTCATTAGGAGAGTCTTCTGTGGATTTTTGACAGTCACCTCGAACTGAATCAGAGAGAGAACTGATAATTGCCTGAAGCCTACAGCACAGCCATGCCACCCCCGTGGGCAACTGGGGCTTCACAGCCTACGCGCACACACTCACACACTCGCAATCCCACACCCAGTCACTCACACACACCCCCACACTCACACTCACAAAGTGTGCTCTGCAAGCTGCTGGCCTCCCCCCTCCCACCCCCGGCGCTCCGAGCTAGGCCACACAGGGAATTCTGCACCCCCGCCAGCATGCAAAACAACAGGCTCACCTGCTCCCCACGTTCCTGCACGCTCTACCGAATCAAAGAGGACGAGGACTCCCTGTCCATTCCTTGCTACAGTCCCCATCACTTAGGAGGCTGTGTGGGAACATTCCCCAGCGCCAGAACAGGGGCAAATGCACGTAAACAAGAATGCAAGTCCATCTCTGATCAAGTCCCTCTCCACCAGTCCTCCGCAGTGACGGGTCAGCAGGCCTCCCCCAGCAAGGCTGTCAGTTCGCTCGGCTGGCAAACAAAATGAACACACTTATAAGCAAAAACCTCAAGGAAACTTGTCTTTTGCTGCTTCTTGGAGCCTCCTGTCTAACCTAAGCACAGAACCTGGTCTAACGTCCCTTCAGAAATTCTCCTGAAGGTGCCCCCTGGTATCGTCCCTTCCTCCCAAACTTCCTCCTGCTTTCCTGCTCCTCTCCTTCACCTACTTCCCTCAAACCCCTGCTGTGGGCCAAGACCCACAGCCAGGAGGAATGGAAAGTCACAGGACAGCCACGCTGCGAGCAGACAGGCTCAGATCCCAGCCTTCTTGGCTGGGTGACCTTGAGCACATGCTTTTATTTTTGGGGGGCTCTAGAACGGAGGGAATAATCAACTCCGGGAGGTTCCTGCGAGGAGAGAAAATGAAGTGATGGAGGCAACGTGCTTGGCACCATATTCAATAAGTGGTCGTTATTGTGATGAGATTTAGCTCACTGTGGACAAGAAACCAGCCACTCCCTGTCAGGACTTTGCGCAGGGCCAGGCCCTAGCACACGCTCTGTAACTGTGAACTTGAACGGTCATTCTACTACCGCAGGGTCTCGGCTATCCTAAGAGGCCGGCCGCCGCGCCGAGGGAACGCACAGGCAGAGGTTTAATCCATCTGTGGAAGGGGTCAAAGGCGGCCTCCGCCAGGGGGCATTTCCCTGCCAAGCTCCTTGGCAATGACAGATGGATTCTTCAAACTCAGAAAGCTCACATTCGCATCTCACATCTCACAGGGGAGGCAGCCTGCTCCCTCCTAGCTCCACGGGGCTCGAGACACAGAGCAAGCCGATTCGGGGGGGCTGCTTTCATCTTCTGGTTAACCCCTCCGAGTTCTTAGGGATGCCACTATTTGTACAACCGTCCCCGAGGCTGGGATGGGATCAGATAACACACTTTAAGAACATTTTAGCCAACGAAAGCTCTTCCAAAGGGTGCACCCAGGGTCCGGGAGGACACTGGGAGCTTATTGCCCGGGACACAGGCGGAAGGTCTGTGAGCATCAAGCCCAGAGGCAAACAGTCGGGGAGACGGGTCCACAGCGGCGGGCAGGTACATCTCTGTGCGCCTCCACAGGGTGGGCAGGATGGAAACAATCACCCTGAAACAAAGTTCAGCTCCACAGAATCATTCAGATGCCTTCTGGGGCTCCTGGCCGTTCTGAAAAGTAGTTCTATGAGGCTTTAAACTATTGGGGCCATTCTGGGAGTCACGCACATAATCCCAGCATGGAGTCCTCCAGTGCTGATCAGAAGTCCTCCTTGTTCTGTGCCACCTGCCCCCTGGCCATAGCTGATGGGACCAGCACCAGACTATCCTGACTCCAGGCCAGACGATCGGAGTCCCTCTCCCAGGCCTGTGGTGCTAAGAACCGGAGACAGAGCGTGCATCTCTGTGGTGGGCTGCAACAGAAGTGGCTAAAGGAGGAAGCTATGAGGTGACCACATCCTACCACGGGGACTGGAGAACTGGAGGAAGGCTTTCCCTAGAGAGAAAAGGAAAGCAAGTGTGCAGAGAGAAGCAAGGCAAAAAGACAAGGGATTCTGGTGACTTCCCATTTCCCTTCCGAGGTCCAGCTGGCTGCATTCTACCCTGTGGTTTCCTAAGGCTCATTTTGGCTTGCCTTGGTTTCCATTCCTTACCACCCAAGAGAATTCCTTCCAACTGTGGCCAGTCAACAGTGGGAAATCCCATCTCATTAGGCAGTCGGTGCACCGGCTGTCAGAAGAATGCCTCTCTGTAAGAAGGCCACACAAATAACTCTCCTAATTAGGTAGCAGGTTGAGTTTAGCATGCCTTAGAAATCCTTCCAGCTCCAAATTTCAGAAAGCTTGAGATAATATAGAAAGGCCTTCAACCGGGGGCACCTGTCTGGCTCGGTCAGGAGAGCATGCCGCTCTTGATCTTGGGGTCCCAAAGCAAGCCCGACACTGGGCATAGAGATGACTTAACAAATAAAGGCCTCAGATCCAAGTGGTGCACAGAGAGGTGTTCTAACTGCCATTGCTGTTCTTTTGCTTTGTTTACCCACCTATTATTTTTAATTGGAATTGTTAACATTATAAAATCAAGAGGTTTCACATGAAAATCCAAAAGTACGGCCTTTCTGGGAAAATCAGCTCTGACAACACCAGGCCCACATTCCCCCACGAATCCGATCAGCTGGGGCTGAGCTGTCGCCATCTATTTTATCTGGAGCTTGTGGACGGAGGCATGCCACAGACCTCTCCACTCCCTACTGCCCCATCAACCCTGAGTCTGGGTACCTATTGCCTCATCAAGCTTACAATATGTTGCTTTTCCTACAGTTAGGTTTCTCTGTACCCGAGCTCCTATCAAAAGAAGAATTAAAAGATAAGCAGGGTACAGCAAATTTCTTACACTCAGCCTGATTCCCTCCAGCAAATCTTTATTCCCTAAGCCCTGCAGGTATCTCTGTTTGCAATCCCTGGTTTAAAGGCTCAGATAACTGCTTCCAGCAAGAGACCTAGGTACAGGTGCATCCTAAGGCCCATCTCTGATGAAAAATCTCAAGTCACAAAATACAATCCCAACCAGCTCTCCTTGTCTAACATGCTTTTTCATGGTATTTAACATTGAATTTTAAAACTAGCCTGATTCTGCCCAAATTAAAGCTACTCTTCAATATTTCCAAAACTACTCTCACTTTCTGAGCCAAGTGTACCACGTGTGAAGCACTCTCACTGAACCCTGAAACTGCCTGGCCAGGTCCAGGAAGACACCTGCACCCTACTGAAATCGGGTGAGACTGGCAGAGTCGGATTACAGAAATCAGAAGGGGGCCCCACTCACTCCTGAGCATTGCTACTGCACTTAGTACTAACTTAGTGGTTGTTGGAAATGATCTCGTCTTTGTAGACGGAGAAATCTCATTAAATGTTACTACAAAATCAAATAAGGAGATGGACACATTTGAGTAGGAAACACTGAAGGTCATCTTGGGAGCTGTTGGAGAGTTGTGGTCTTCTTCGGGGAATGGATGGAGACCCCGATTTCCGGGAAGTGAAGGGTGGGGACAGCTGTGGCCGCTCTCCCAGCAGACCTTGCGCGGGCTCTGTGGGATCCCGAGTGCTGGTGTTTTGAACAGTGCCTTCTCAGTAACCACTGTATCTGTCTACTTGGCATCCACTCAGGACAGCGCTGCTGATATTAACTACAGTTTCCTATTTTCTATATATTCCATGCTCTGGATCTGGGAGTCCTACAAACCCCAAAGGAGAGGCTGCCCTTCCCCAGGCTAGCTGACTCCCACAGAGAATCACAACCTGCCCAGAAGCACCCCTTTCCCACCCAAACCAACCAGTATCAGGTCTATACCCCCAAGTACCTCCTCGTCTGCCTCCCACACACCCACAGAATACTGTCCCTGCCCTAAATAACCCGGACACCAGGTGCCAGGCCACTAGAGGCCCCCAGGAATTCTTCCAATTAGCCAAGGCTAAGTGATTTACCCTGCCGACTTGCCTTCCCCATGGAAACCTGCTAAAGGCTTGGCCTACGCTTCCTCCTTGTTCCTGTCTGCCTCCTAAGCTCCCTGGTGGTTCTCCTGCTCCCGCAAGGGATGTGGTGAGCCCCTCAACACATTCCTTTTGAGCCTTGTCCTTGTCTCTTCCCAGGGCCCCATTGATTGAGTTACTGCACCGCACCCAACACCTACATTCGTAGGAAGAGATGGAATGCTGTGCTTGAAATGTAAATCATGTGCTCCCTGGGCCCAGGGTGTCCTCCTGCTCTCAGCTCCACTCCCATCCAGTCCTCTGGGCCTTCTATGTTCACTGCCTCGGGGAAGGAGGGACCCAGAGACAGCTGAAAAAAAAGAAGGGATGCTTGGCTTTTGAGTTTCAAGCGCCTGAGCCTCTTGGGGTGCACTAAGTGCTCCAGTGTTTAGACAGAAGATTTGAAGGAATAGGTAATGAGCAAGAGCAAAGCTTCCCTCCTGGAGACTGCACACGTTCCCCAAAATCGGGGGCAGGAGAGGGGAAGAGGACAGGGTGATGGTGGGAGATCAGGAGGGCCCGAAACCAGGGCATTTGAGGCTCCAGAGAAGGTCTGACATGCACAAGAGAGAACTCCAAGGTAACTACCTTCACCTAAAGCAAAAGGACCCGATATTTTCTTTACACAGTGGGGAGTTACTGCGAGCAAATGAGCCAGTTTCCTACAACCTTCTGAAATACCCAGATTTTCATCAGAGACCTAGTGTACACGTGAGTGTACACTACCGAGAGCCCCCTCCTGTGGCGGGCCTGGAGCTGCACCACCAAGATCTGCCCCCTCCGGGTGGGCCCCGCTACCTCAGCTGCTTTGAGTGTGGGGTTCACATGCAACCTTAGGCGACAGACCCCTAAGGTCATGCCCACTTGCAGGGTGACCCCCCGCCAGCCAATGACTGATGGGGCCGGGGGTGTGAGTGCCCAGCCATCTCAGCCCAATGGGAGCCAATCTCAACTAGACATCCTGTACTCTAAGCACTACCTCAGAGTCTTCTTCCTAGAAACCCAACCCCAACACCTCATTTTTACAAACTGAATGTTTATCTGTCCCCAAAATGCACATGCTGATATCCTAACCCCAGTGTAGTGGCATCATGTGGTGGGGCCTTGGGGAGGTGATTATACCCGGAGGTGGAGCCCTCACGAACGGGATCAGCATCCACGTAAGGGCTCACTTCCTCTCTGTTCTCCATCCTATGAGGATACAGGGAGAAGATGGCCATCTGCCAGTCAGAAAAAGAGACTTGCCCATGAACCTGGCTGTGCTGGAGCCCTCATCTGGGGCATCCAGCCTCCAGAATGGTGAGAAATAGGTGTTTGTTGCTGGAACCACCTGGCTGGTGGCATTCTCTAGCAGCACCCTGAGCTAAGCCCTCTCCCTCTTATTAACCACCTGCCTGGCCTCCCTACTGGTAACCATGGGTTTAGGGCAAAGGTGAGCTCTGGCTGCTGCTGAGCTCCCTGTGGGTTGTGTGGCCCAGGGCTGGGGAGTCCCACAGAGCATCCCTGGTGTGTTTTTCTAACTGTGACGTGAGGATCATGGTGCCTGGCCCACCTCTTCCTGTCTTCAGACCACAGGACGTGGAAAGGTGTTACAGACCCCCAACCCACGCAGCCATCCAAGGCTCGAGGACAGCGGCCAGATGGCTTCAAAATGTCAGGGACAGTTACATTCGTAAACGCATTTCTGAGAGGCAAGTGACTATTACCTCCTCTTCACCCTCATCACCATTTCAGCCTCTGCAAGCATCTGGTTGGTGATTATGCAGGAGGGCATTCTGTGTCCTGTCCCGACATGATCACATTCAATAGATAAACATTCTGGACAATTCCTCTGCAATATGGTTCAAAGAAAGGTCTAACAGCTCCTGCCCTTACGTGGACTCTCCTTCGGTTTAACTCAGTGGTTCTCCAAGGATGGTCCCCAAACTAGCAGCATCTGGGAACTTGCCAGAAGTGCAGATTCTCAGGTCCAACCCAGACAGACTGAGTCAGAAACCCCAGGGCGGGGCCCAGCAGATGTTCTCACAAGCGACCCCACGTGACTCTGATGTACAGCAGGAGAAGCACTGAGCTAAAGGAAGCCTTGCAGCCGTCCCCCATAAGACCCTTTCAGATCCTGGGTCTGCAGATGGCAAAGGGTGGGACAAGGAGTACCATCCCTATGGTGGCAGAAAAAACAAGCCCCGAAGGTCTATGGCCCCCCTCCCTCGAGCCTACCCTCAAGCCACACAGCTCATACGGAACTCAAAAGCACACAGACCTCATCTTTGCCCTAAACCAGTGGCTACTGGTCTGGAGGTCAGGCAAGCGGTTAACTAGAGGGAGGTGTCCCAGGCCAGGCCCCCCAGGAAGGAGACAGGAATGGAAGTGGGAGCACAGGATGTTTGCACTCACCCTTGGCAGGCTATGGAAGGAAGGAAGGAAGGGGAGGCAGGAGCGGGCAGAGGCAGGAGTTAAGGGTGGTGGAAGCCTACGATTCACTCTAACAACTTCTGGGCAGACGTTCCCCACGTCCACCCACCTCGATGCAACGACACTCCTTCCCACAAAAAACAGCGGTCTGGAGCACAAGCCAACACATAAACAAGGCAGCCTGAGACACCTGGGTTTATACCTTTAAGTGAAAGTGATAGATTGCTTTATAATTTATTAGCCCTTTCATGGGGCTCACCCAGATACAAAACTATGAACACACTCAAATGTTTTTATGCATCTAGCGATATAAACTCTATCAAACACTATATAAATCCAGATAAAGGTAATAAAGTTAGTGTACTAAAAGACCAAAGGCAATGTAGTAATTGATGCCCCCGGTAACCTACCTAAGATATTACAATAACTCAAGTCTCTGTATAGTGTTCTCTTTTCCTCCTCTGAGATGAACATGTTTTGAGCTTTAAGATATTTAAATAAGGCTAGATTGAACTAATCTGGTTTACACTCATAAAGATGTTTCTTCAGGGGCGCTTGGGTGGCTCAGTGGGTTAAAGCCTCTGCCTTCGGCTCAGGTCATGATCCCGGGGTCCTGGGATCGAGCCCCGCATTGGGCTCTCTGAGCAGCGGAGAGCCTGCATTCTCCTTTCTCTCTGCCTACCTCTCTGCCTACTTGTGGTCTCTGCCTGTCAAATGAATAAATAAAATCTTTAAAAAAAAAAAAAGATGCTTCTTCAGGTGTCTGTGGGCTCTGTTTTCTCAGATGTGTCTCTGGCGGCTCCTAATCCCTCCCCCCCCCACCCCCGCACGACGGAAGATAAGATTAGAGGCCCCAGCATTGAGGAACCATCCCTTAAACTAGCAGTGGGGGGCAGTTCCACTCTCTTTCCAGATCCTTTCCTGGCCACCATCTGCAAGATGTGCTTCTGGGAATAAAAATCATACTGGTTGGGATTTTTATTTAAAGTCTTCTGCTGTGCATCTTGGCTGCGCAAAATCCATGTGCAAATCCAAAATAACACAGAGGGGTGTGGCCGAGGCAGTAAGAGACTTTTCCACGTCTCCAGGTGCAACTCTCAGAAAACCAACTCGAGATAGCTTATGTGGAAAAGGAAGTTTCTTGATTGAAAGAAATGAGGAGGGGGACCTCAGGCCTGCATCAGCCCAGTACAAGTTGTAAGATGCGAACCAGCAGGCCAGGCTCCTCGCAGAGCCCAGGGCAGCAGCCGGAGAAGATGCTGTTCTCCAATTGGCCCGAAGGAGGCTGTGCCCTGATTGGCCAGGAGGTTATCTCTGACTAGTTACATGCCTCTCTGGAGCTAAGTAGATTGTAGCCCCTGAGCCAAAACTGACAGCAGGGAAGGGGCCACACATTTCATGCTGGGACCCAACCCTGTGGCACAATCTTAAAGGAATGTCTATGAACAGACGGCAGGCAAGGGGGGATTGGCTGGGGCACAGATGACTAGCTTACATCCCGCTATCTCTGCGTAGGCAGGATCCACAAGAATCCCCTAGAAGAAGAGGGTCTGGACTAGTCAGAGTCATTTGTATGAAAATGCCCCAGCCTGGGGTGTCTGAGGGGCTTAGTTGGTTAAGCGTCTGCCTTCAGCTCAGGTCATGATCCCAGGGTCCTAAAATTGAGCCCAGCATCGGGCTCCCTGCTCAGCAGAAGTCTGCTTCTCCCTCTGCCCCTCCCATCTGCTCATGCTCTCTCTCTCTCTCAAATAAATAAAATCTTAATAAAAAAAAAAAAAGGCAGAAGGAACAGAGACTGTTTACCCCCAAGGATGTGATGTAATAGTTGTTTGTCAAAAGGTCAGCTCACTTGTTCTGAGCAATTCCAAAAGCTCCCAAGGGTGGGTGATCATGGGCACAAAGAAGAAAACAATCAGATCTGAGCTTTTACTTTTTTAAGTAATGAGTGCCTCATCACTGGGAGCAATCAAACAGCACACAGAAGGAACATCCCTGCATAGGGGGAGGGTCCCTCTCAATTCCTTTCTCTTGATTTAATGGCTCCTAAAAATAAGCATCTCAAGCCAAAGACAGTAATAACTTAAACAAGTAGAAGATCCTGCCCCCTTCCTACCATCCACCCTGACTCTTCCGGTGGGAGATGTGATGAAATGCTGAAACCCCAAACAGTGCCACATCAGAGACACTGGAGATGCCTAACAAGCAGATGCAGCCAAAATGATGGATTCCTCCAGACTGCGAAATCCATCACTCCTCTCCACGAACAAAGGGCGAGACGAAGCTCGCCTGAAAGCCGGCTCCAGTTTAAGAATCAAAGCACTTCAACATATCACAAAAGGGTCCAAAATGGAAACACCAGTTTTTTTACGGGAGGAATGGAGGCTGGGGCTTCCTCCTCCTATGGCACTGTGTGTCTAGAGACACTGCATTTGTCCCTGAGTCCCCAATATTGTGCAGTCATGCCGAAGCAAATGGGAATCACTTAATAAGGCTTTCCAAATGCTGCCACACGAGTAATAACAGTAATCACAATCATAACAGTGGCGTGCTGTTTCGAAACACGGCATCCGAGTTGGGATGGCCTGTTAGTAAACAGGGCTCAAGATGCCACCCAGGAAGCTGACTTCCTCGTGACTCTAATGAGCCCTAATCATACCATGATCCTATGCATAGTTGACACACATCAACATACTCCCTAACTCCAAACTGCTCCCACTCCCTGTGTGGGGAAGGGAAGAAGGAAGGGATGCTGCCCAAGCTCATACTGACAGCGATGCAGGTTCTGTGATCCAATGGGATTGACATTCCATTCAGCACAGAGCAATTTCCAATCAATACTGAGCTATCACTTGTCACAAAGCTGAAAGCCACAAACAGCCCAGGAGAGATGCCGCCGGTCATTGCTAGGACCAGAGTCCTAGTCGGTCAATACCTTTGCCTGTGGTCAGTGGAATGGCAGTGCCCACCCTGCTTCATGGAAGAGGCACACAGGCATCCCATTTTGTATCACCTTGATCGCTGTTATCACGGCTCCCCCGATCTGAGCCAGGATGTCTGGGTGTGTCGACTCAGGCATCCCAAGTCCAGCCTGGACTGCAAGCTGGTGACCCCCTTCAGAGCCTAAAGCGTGAAGAGCAGGGCAGTGGGATGGGTGTACACATCTACAAGGACATGGTGTGGAACGAGCCAGAGGCTGAGCTGGTCTGGGAACAATGCCCAACTGTCCCCAGGTCCACTGCCCGGTCGGCACACCTGGCAAAAAAAGGCAACACCAAGGCCTGTCCCTAGTTCGTTGTCCCCCAGATGTTGTGGGTGAGCAGGAAGCCAGGGTGCTTGAACTCAGCAAGAACAGCACGGCTCCAAGAAGCCAGACACGGGTCCTTTGTGCTGCAGCACAGTTGCCACCCCTCCAAGTCTGGTCACATATCCTTCCTGCACCAGCCTCTAGGTAAGGTCCCCATCTGGGCTCCGGAGACTGGCCTCGGGCAGTGAGGTGCCAAGGGGCTCCTAGCTGGAGGGCACGAAGCTCTTCACAGACTGAGCCCTGGCCGTGCCTTCTAGATCAGAAACCCGGCGGATCCCCACTGCTCTTACCACGGCCTCCTGTGACCAGGACTGACCTGTGACGGGGGAGGAAAGCCCAGGGTTGCTCCGGCAGGGGCGGGGGGCGGGGGGGAGGGTCCCTTCCCCGGCAGGCCTGTGGTGGGTGAGGATGGCTAGACTTCCAACCCCCATCTGCGTCGTGGCCCAGTGGGGGAGGGGCAGGGCTCCTGGGAAGAAGGAAGAGCTCGCACCCGCTCTCCAGGGCCTCAGTTTTCGACACTGTTCTTTCATAATAGGATTCTGAAAATAAATCAACAAAATGAGAGAAAAAATGAAAACCAATGAAACAAAAGGAAGCCAACAAAAGCAGTGTAGTGGCGGCCTTTAAATTATTCCAAGGGAGAGGTTTTCCATCAGTGCTGGTGGCACAGAGTTGTTGTTGTAAGTGAATATATTTACGTGAAAACCCGGCAGAGACAGCTGGTGCTGATATCTGGAAACACTGATCTAGCTCAGTCCCCTCGCTGCACAAATGGGGAAACTGAGGGAGGGGCCCAGGCATTAGGAGCGAGCCTCGATTGCTCCTGGCAGGGCATTTTCGGGACACCCGCGTGCCTCCAGTGGTCGGGGGGCTGCACCCAGAGCGGGCTTGCAGGCGGGGCACCTCCGCCTCAGAGCCTCCGCGCAGGGCCTGCGGCTGGGGAAGGGCTCTTCCTGCGGCTCTGGCAGCGCACCCGAACCGCGGGGGGCGGGGCAGGGAGGTCTTCAGTGGCAGGAGGCTGGTGCTGAGGACAAGGGTGCTGGGGACAGATGCAGCCTGGGAAAGGGAGTCAGCCCGAGGACACAGGAGGCCTCAGCCCCCGGGGGGCGCCTGCCAGGCGAGGGCAGCTGGTGGGCAGAGCCGCGCTTCGAAGACCCGAACCACCACCTCCTCAGGACCACGGCCATGGCGGCCCGAGGCTGTCCTGCTCTCAGAGGCAGGCTGGGGCTCCTCAGAAGCTCCCACACCACCTGGCAATTCCGCGCCCAGGACTGGAACGAGTGTTCAGAAACTTGGGTGAGCGTTCACGGCGACCTCACTGCAGCCGAAAGGGGGAAACAGGCCGCACACCCATCCACCCACGAACGCATCAAGAATGCGGCCCATCAGTACAAGGGAGCAGGATCGGGCCCCAGAAAGGGAAGCAGTGCTGATAGACCGTGGGTGTGGCCTGAACACACGGTGCCTGCTGAGACAAGGGACCCACACTGCACAGTTCCACCTGCAGCAAAAGTCCAAAAGAGAGAGGTCCACAGAGACAGCAAGAACAGCGGTTGCCAAGAGACTGGAGGGGGCGGGGGATGAGGAGTGAATGCTTCATGGCTTCTGGGGTGATGCGAAATTATTTTCTTGCCCAGAAGTAACCAGTTAAAGAGATTTGTGTGTCCTTTCAGATTTTACGTACGAGTCAACACATCCCTCTCTCCGGCTTTCACACAAAATGCCAGAAACCAACTTTCTTTTCCTTGTCTTTTGAGATCTTGATTTCAATAACACTGGTTACCTTCATGTTCCTATTTTACTGAACGCATTTAAAGAGATTTTCCTGGGACAGCGTTGCCTAACTACCAAAAGGGCCCATGGCACAAAATGGGTCAAGACCCCCACTTTATAGGAAGTGCCTCCTAATCCCAGCCCACCGCCACCTGCCTGCATCTGGGACTCGGGCAGCATGTGCTCGGGCAGGCGATCCCTCATTGAGCAAATGTGTAGGAGGCACAGACCCTGTATCAGGTCAGCATCAAGGTCCCAGCAATTCAGACCGTAGAGCCCAGCGGGAGTGGCAGACATTTACCAAGTAATCTCACTCTTCGATCCCTAATTACCAACTGCAGTGACCGCAGGAACACAGAGCACAGGGCAGGCGGCCAAGGAAGACTGTTGTATGGAAACGAAACTCGGTCTGGGAGAGGGATGGGCAGTCCAGGATGTGGCATCCGAACGGAAAAGATCTGCATTCAATTTCCTGGGAACACGTCTTTATAAAGGTGAGGTGCATGTTCCTTATAAAACAGTCTCCTGGGGACGCCTGGCTGGCTCAGTCGGTAGAGCGTGCAACTCTTGATCTTGGGGTCATGAGTTCAAGCCCCAAGTTGGGCAGGCGGGGGGAGGGAGGAAGGAAGGGAGGGAGGGAGGGAAGAAGGAGAAAAAGTAAGTGTAAAAAGATGACATTTTAAACATAAATAAAGAAAATTTAAAAATAAAATGGTACACTGGCCCCAAAAGGTCAATGCTAGGGTATCAAGGACTTCTGTCTACCCTCTGACTCTAGACCATCTAACACCGCAGAGCCATTCATGTGGGGTTTCCACCTGTCCGCAGATGAAGCCTTAACTTGCAGTGCACCAGGAGCCCTGACAGGACACCAGCTCCAGCACCAGGTGCTGTCAGGGGCAGTAGGCTGGTGGGAAACGGGCCGCTCATCAGAGGAGCACGTCTTCTTCTACCACTGACACCGTGGAAAAGACAGTGACATATCCCAGAACCAGCCTGGAGTTCACTCCTGCAGCCCCAGTCTGGAGACTCTAACCACGCCGGGCAGGGTTTTCCTGCAAAGAACAGAACCCACTACGGTTAGCTGACTGCAGACAGGGACTCTTACAGGGGAAGCAAAGGCCTTAAGGACTGGTGGGCAGGTGGAAGAAGCAAGCTCTATAGGTCAATATTTCAGAAAGGAACCTCCAAGTCACGCGGCAGATCCAGGGCACAAAGGAGTGGTTGTCTCCTGTGCGATCAGGAAGCCACCAGCTGAACTGGGAAGTTGCCACCACAGCTGCTCACTCCAGAATCACGCCACCACTGCCATCATCTGGAAGCTGGCATCTTACGAAAGCCACGGCCATCCAGAAAATTCACAATCTATACGCTGCCCCTGAGGCACTATGCCTGCTTCAGTCCACCCCACCAAAGCTGGTACCCCATGGCCTGCCCCTCCACCCCCTCCAAGCCATGAGCAGGCCCTGCGACACCTGCTGACTCAGCCCCAGGAAAGCTAGGCGCCTCCACAATGGTTCTTGTCTGGAGAAATGGCAGAAGCATGGCTTGTCCTCACTTCTACCTTCCATGTCTCTCCAAACTCACTCTAAGTTCTGGGGCTTTGGCACCACTGAGGAAGAGGTATGCTCTTCTGTTGGGCCTATGGAAAGGCAAGGTTGTAAGCGCAAACTACTGACAACCAGCCTGCCACCAGGAGAACAGAGAAAAGCAGAGTCAAGAAACTAAAACCAAAAAAAAGACTAAGCTCTAGAATGCCCTGAGTTCCTGGATCCAACCATGCCTGAAGTCAAAAACTCTGAACTTTTCCTTTACATACACACAAAAGGAAAGATTTCTCTTCTTGAAGCAATTTGACCGAGTTCCTGTTTCCTACAACCAAAGGAATCCTGACTATGACTACAGTCTAACCCCCAAGGCAGCCTTAGCTCTATCCTTGGAGAAACAGGCTAGAGCAAATCAGAGATCACTGAACCCCCTGGCCTGGTTCCATGGTTAATCCTTAGAGATCCCACACTCCTCCTTTCCAGTTTCTAAACCTCAGACTTCACCTCAGCTTCCTCTCCCTCTCTCCCCCAAATGCATTAAACTGAACTGTCCATGTATCAGTTCATGGATACTGATGAACTCCGGAAAGGTTTCCCTGACCTCCCCATGCTAGGCATCTCGATTCTGCCCACCCGTGCTCTCTCTGGGCATGTGCTGCCACAGTACCACGCTGGGCAGAAACTCGGTCTCCCTGTAGGGAGTGTAAGTTTCCTGGAGATGAGGGTCTGTACCTCTCATCTTCCATTCCCAGTGCTGAATCGGAGACCCGGGACCGTGTGGGGTTCTACGGATTTTTTCTTCACGAAGGAATCAAGCCTCTCCTCCAGGTCTGCCATCTGGCCTCTCCTTTCTCTTATCCGCTCCCTGGTTCCCTTCTTTCTAATTACTCTCAGCACTTTTAAATGCAAGGAGCCAGAGTTTTGAGAGGAAGCCAATCAACACTGGTCTGGAAAAATTCCCATGTGAGCCCAACCCGGTGCCTCCCTTAACCAGCTCAACCATCTCTCCTCATCCTTTCCTTCTGGCTTTCAGAGCTTTCCAAACAAAATCTTTCTCAAAAATCATGCCCAGAAAACAGAACCACAAGACTTATAAAAATAGCTACTTGAATGCACTGTAATAAATGAACAAATACAAAATCAACACCTAATGCTCCTGAGAATTAACTTCGGCAGCACAGCCCAAAGCTTGAAGGAAAAAGAACCAGGAAAGAAAACCAAATTGCATGAAGCAGAGAGAGCAAAGCTTGAATTTGAGATTGTTTTGACAAACAGGGGTGGGCACGTGAGAGAAAACATGTAATAACCTCCCAGAAATTCCCCAACGTCTTCACTCTTAGAAGCCAGCCCCTTTAGGAAAAAGAAGAACAAAATCCAAATACAAACAGGTCTGGTTTTGAAAACTGAATTCGAGCAGCTGCTCTATGCTCTTTTCGTCCCTGCCTTTGGTACCGTTCACAGGTGAAGAGTGCCAAAGACATGGCCCTTGGGGCCTCGGCAGGTGGCACCTGCTCCTAGAGCCTTGGCCGCGGGAGACCTGGGGGAGGGGCAGCTGGGGCCGTGGGTTCCTCCCCCTGCGTATCCAAGGTGCACGGGACCCTGGCTAAGCTCTGCCAACGAACGGGGGGCACCACGGCCGTGACGTTTGCTGTCCAGGAGCTAAAGTCAACTCAAAATACACTAATGAGCTGAGGTCAGACCTGTGACAGGAATGAACAGGGTCCGCAGAGAGAGGACGTCTGGGTGGTCCCAGCAAGCCCGTGTGAAGTGCAGACACACAGCAAAGCAAAGCCACACGTCCTTGCCTGTCCCCGGAGGCCACCTGCAGCCCGGGTGGGTGCCTCCTGGACACTGACACCTTGCACGTGGAACACTGACCTCTCTCTCTGCCTGAGGCTCTCTCTGGCCACCAGAGTGCGCTCTGCCTGACACAGGCAGTACCAGGAGTCGGAGCCACCGAGAAGGGGGTCAACAGGAGGTGATAGAGACCCCGGCTTCTTCACACCTGGGAGGACTGTGGGAAGGGGCGATCGGCCCAGTCACTCAAGGCTAGTGAGCCCCAGGTGCCTCACGGGCCCCAGAGACCTGCTCACTGACACCTGTGACACCTGCGATTGCCATGCACCTCCCCTCTGCCAGATCCCCCTACTGCCTGTGACCCACCAGCACCCAGATCTTTGTCTGGATTCTGCTTTGGGGAGACCCAAACCCTGGCAGCCATGAAAACATACTGGGGAAGGGAACAGCCTATCCGAAGGCCCCAAGGGCTGAAATCTCAGCTTTTCAAAGGACAGGAAAAACAGGTGTGGACAAGGAGGGAGCCCCAAAGGATGGCAGGCTGGGCAGGGCTTCTGGGGAAGGCCCGGGACCGCGGAGGAGCAGCACTATGGTAACGTCGTGAGTAGGGGAGAGACGTGATCCCGCTACTCCTTCAGATGTCCCGCTGGGCTAGACGTGCATCCACAGACGGATAAACAGAAAGTGCCCCATCCACATGATGGAGTATCATTCAGCCAAAAGAAGGAACGAAGTGTGGACACCCGCTACAACACAAACCTCGAGATGCATGACATCCCCTGAAAGAAGCCAGAAACAAAGGGTCACTTCTTTGGAGGCCTCCTTATAGGAGACATCCAGAAGAGGCGAATCCACAGAGCCTGAGGACAGATCAGTGGCTGCCAGCAGCAGGGGGATGGACGGGGAGTGACAGTTAACAGGTGTGGGGTTTCCCCTTGGGGTGATGAGGGCGTCTGGAACTCGGCAGAGCTGGGGGGTGCACAGCACGGCATGAATCATATGCCACGGCATCGTTCAGTGCACCGTGTTCGTGTGACATGGGTTTCAGACGGCAAGGCGGAAGGGGCCCTGCCGGCTCACTGGTGGAGAACGGGCTGGGTGAAAGAGGGTGGCAGGGAGGCAGGGACAGGACCCAGGAAGTGCAGGAGCCTTCCAGGCCGCAGGGGACGGCAGATTGGGGGATCACTCACAGCACTAGCGGGCAGGCCTCGGACCTGGGCAGACCCCAGGGCGAAAGTTAGCAGGGCTCTCTCGGTGCGCCACCTGCCCTGAGTTCCACTTCCTGCTAACTCCTTATTGCACAGGTGATGGACCCACTCCCAGGGGCATCACCAGCTGCCGCCCACCCCTGCTGCTGGGGACAAACAGCTGGGGCCTCCCTGGAGTCTGGGGGCGCACAATCAGGATCTGTCCATCCCCGTACCTACCCGCACCCCTACAGCAACAGGAATAATAGCAACACATTACATCAATCCTGGGAGGGAAACTTCTCTCCCACAGAGCGGAATCATCCGTCGGGAGCGCCACTTTTGGGCATATCCTGGCATCAGGCAACCCATGGCACCCTCTCCTGAACACTGCAGGGGTCTGTATGATCCAATGTCAAGACCAAGGACATCACTTGGATCAGTGTTCCTCTGACTGCTGGCTGCCCAACCACCTGCACCAAAATCACCTCCAATTGTTAAAAATACAGATTTCGGGGCCCTGGCCTAACCCTCCCGAATCAGACCGCTTGGACCCCCAGAATCTGCATTTAACGAGCATCTAAGAGATGCTTCTACACAACAAAACTTGAGAAGCAGAGGCCTAGATCACAAGGGTCCCTCCCAATGTCCAAAAGCAGCCGAGAAGACCCGAATCGTATAAATCTACATGTTTAATGAGAGAGATGGAAATAATCTCAGATCTGAGCCAAATGGGAAGAAATGTTGTCACCTGATCACAAATGTTACAGAACAATGGAAATTCTTGCCCTGGAGTATACAGGGTAGGGGAGCATGGATCAGCACCGGTTGAAAACCAGCCTGCTGACCACACCTCCCAACTCTAACTCAGTATCCTAAACAGCTCTTCGGTGCTCACATCCCAGAGCCAAGCCCCCAGTGGAAGCTGGACCCAGAAGCAATCCAGTTCGCATGCGGGAAGGAGGCCTAGAGTCACATGAAGGGCTTCTTACAGCACTGATCACTGGGTCCCAGCCCCAGAGCTCCTGATTCAGCAGGTGGGGCCCAAGAATTTGCATTTCTGATAGGTTCACAGGTGAAGCTGAAGCTGCTGGCCTGGGGGAAAGGGGAGAGGAGAGCCTTCTCCCATTCACGCGAAGAGGTCATCGGGTTGGCGAGCAAGCAACTCGGAATACAGTGTGTTGGTCTTCTGGAGGAAGACACAGAATGGGGTATTTCAGTTGGAGCAATGAGAATCATGTGATCAGAAAAGCAATGGAATGGAGGTAGCAAAAGGCTGAGATCCAAGAGGAGGGCACACAACACAGGTCACACACTTCCCAAGTAGCCCAGAATTGTCCCTGGTCCCAATCTTTCATCCCAAACAGAATCTAACCCGATCACTTTTTATAAAGGACTGACTATGGGCCAGAAACTGTGCTAAGGGATTCCCAGGGAAGGTGTCCACATCCCTGACTGCTATGAAGATCCTTGGGTCTCCAGAGAGCAAGACCCTTCTACATACTTCTGTAACAATGCCACTGAAAGAAATCCCTAGCCACTATGACATTAGCAGAAAACTCGATTATCAAATCGTAAGTGGGTTATTAAATGACCGCTACTGGTGAGTACTGTGCCAAATTCTGAAGGGAGACTGTCATATAAAGATGGGTTCCCCGACCTGGAGATACAAGCTTGTGTCCATGAAGAGAGTCCTTGACATAAAATTTCCTCAGCTCCATGTGGAACTTCTGAGAAATCTGCTCAGTAAGAGTTTAAACTGCTTCCCCTCGCTGCTGCCTGGAAGGAGGAGGTGATAGCTGGAGCTCTGGGAGCCACCTTGGACCATGAGGTGATCATAAGGACAGAAGACACAAGCTGAGGAAGACAGAACAGAGAGTAGAGGAGGCTGTTTCTGATACATGGGGTCACCATGTATCATCACACCAGTGGTGAGATAAAAATTAACTTCTAGGGACGCCTGGGTGGCTCAGTTGGTTAAGCAGCTGCCTTCGGCTCAGGTCATGATCCCAGCATCCTGGGATCGAGTCCGGCATCGGGCTACTTGCTCAGCAGGGAGCCTGCTTCTCACTCTGCCTCTGCCTGTCACTCTGTCTGCCTGTGCTCACTCTCTATGACAAATAAAATTTTTTTTTAAATCTTTAAAAAAAAATTAACTTCTACCTTGTTTAACCCCATTTTCTTTGTATTCTCTATTCTATATAGCCAGATGTAATCCTGGATGACTCCTGAGAGCCAAGTAACTGATTTTACCAGACACTTGGGTTAGGTAGGAATCCCATTCCTGGCCCGGGTAAGTCTCCCTTCCCAAGCTGAACACACTGACCCAGCTGAGACAAAAATCACCTGAAGTCAGTGACACCAGACATATACAAGCTAGTATGACCTCAGAGAGCTTTGGAACTGGAAAAGTCTTATAGACTTTCTGACCCAACCAACCCATTTAATAGTTGAGGAAGTTGAGACCTTTAGAAGAAAAAAATTTCACAACTTCTCCAAGCTAGGACTTTTTCTACTAAAGTAACTTTCATCAGAAAGATCTGCTCATTAACTGGGAGTAGTAACATAGTAGTACTATGTTAGCAGTACTAAGTACTAACATAGGAGTATTTTTCCCAGATCTAAAAATGAAAAGAACAACAAAACAATTTCACAGAACATCTCAATTAATTAATTGCCCAAAAAAGTCAAGCTCAGGTCCTTAGGAACAACATGGAAGCTATTTATATTTTTATGAGAGGGGGAAAAAAACGCATAATGTGACTTTGCACATTTCACCCTGTCCCAATATTTACAGCATGCTCCTGTCTGTCTTGGCAAGCAGGTGTCAATTCTATATTTGTGCCTAAAACTTCCTCCTAAAGCCAATTCATCACTCAGCTAATCAGGAGATGTTTATTGGCTGGGAATTCATCAGGAAAATTCCATGACCGGGGGTTGTCTGCTGCAGGCATCATTTAGGAAAAAAAAGTAGGTTAGACATTTAAGAAGAAAATTGATCTTTTTTTTTTTAGAAGAAAATCTTGGAAGAGGAAATTTATTAAAAAAGTGCCCGTAACCTGGGACTGCCACCTTACTTTCAAATTTCCATCCCCTTCAAGTGAGAAACAACCTAATGGGGAAGCTCCAGAAAGAATTAAGACAGGATCTAGCCCAGGACTGCGGAGATGATAATGCATGAGAAAGGCAAAGATGTTCACACTAGCAATGTTTATAATGGAAAACAAAATGGAAACATAATTACCCATCAACAGGGAGATTTTTTTTTTAGTAAGTTATATGCAGGCAGTGGAATATTACATAGCTATTAAGAATGATAGGGTAGATCTACACATGCTTCTGTGGGAAGAGCTCTAGAATATCCACTAATTCAAAAAAAAAAAAAGAAATCAAAGTGCAGAAGTGCCTGGGTGGCTCAGTGGGTTAAGCGTCTGCCTTCAGCTCAGGTCATGATCTCAGGGTCCTGGGATCGAGCCCTGCATAGAGCTCCCTGCTCAGCGGGAAGCCTGCTTCCTCCTCTCTCTTTTCCCCTGCTTGTGCGTGCTCTCTCATGTTCTCTAATAAATAAATAAAATCTTTTAAAAAATCAAATGACAAAAGAGTGTGTGCACCACGCCTTCCTTCACATAGTTAAAAAGAACACACACTTATGGAATAGGATGTTTCTGGAATGACAAATAGGTGGTATCTTTAGAGTGAGAGACCAAGTTTTTGTTGGGGGAGTTCATTTTGCAACTGCCTGTACTATTTGAACTGTGGTGTTGTTTTTTTAAGTCGTAACAGGGATTGGTACAAAAGTTATAAGTCTTTTTTCTTTTTACATTTTTTTGAGGGCAACAATGTATAAGCAATTGCTTTCAAACTCTATTCCCTGGAATCCTAGGATTTTATAAATATGTGGGGCAAGGAGTGGGCAGGAGTGCTAACCGGGTTCCAGTCGGAATAGCTGTGCTTTATAGTCTATGTTCCTGGACAATATTTCTTGCAGGAATAAAAGAGTTCCACCACTAAAAAATACATTTCAAAAACCACTGGGACAAGGGCAATGTAAATGCACAAGGTTATTTATATTGTTTTTATTGAGAAAAATGTGCCCAAGTTTTCCAGCACAGACCTAAAGGAAGGCGGTTTATTCAACCCTCAGGAATTGATAGGGTCTGAAATCCACATTTCTGGAACCCCTGAGGTTTATCCATGGAGTAAGATGAACAGTGTCTCTTCCCCCACCTCCAACACTCACACAGAATTCATGTTTACCTGGAACCTCAGAATGTGACCTTGTGGTCTTTGCAGCTGCAGTAAGTGAAGACAAGGTCACCCTGGATGAGGGTGGGCCCTGAGTCCAATGTCTGGTGGATTCCTGAGAAGAGGAGAGGACACACGGGGACACACACAAGGAGAGAGCACACACAAGGAGAGATCCATGTGACAACAGAGGCAGAGATGGAAGCCACATCTCAACAAGCCAAGGAACACCGATTTTAAAGGCACCGGATTTGTAGTAATTGGCTGTGGTGGCCCCAGGACACTGACACAGGAAAACAACCGTGTGCTCAGGCCACGAACCAACAGCTAAACCAAAAGGTTGCCACTCTGATATGCTCTACTGTCAAACTTGGGCATGCTCAGCTTCACCTGGAGGGTGTGGTAACACACAGATCCCTGGGCCCCACCTGCAGAGTTTCTCGTCCCCCAGGTCTGGGATGGGGACCCGACAATCCGCACCTCTAACAGGTCTCCAGCTGCGGAAGCTGCAGGGCTAGGGACCACCCTTTAAGAAGCCCAGCAAAACAGAGGAGAGCCCACAGCACCCATCCCCGCAGCTGTCCCCTGAGAAGCACCACTTCCTTGTTCTTCATGGGTTAGCCTCTCAGGTAAGGGGTGTGTGTGTGTGTGTGTGTGTGTGTGTGTGTGTGTGTTTTAACAAAAGGTTCTACAACCAGCAATTTTAAAAAGAAACTTCAGGAAATCTGCAGTGTCTCCTCTCCTCCCAAAATACCTTAGCCTGTGTAGGAGACATCTGTTGTTTTTGCCTGCCCGGGCTCCAGTCCTTCTGCTCTCTCCCCCAGCTTTCCTTTGCGGAGCCTTCCTTCCCCCACTGCTAGCCTACAGGGTTCAGGGCCATGGGTGCCACCTAGAACCGGTGACCCAGGCCAACTGAGCAGAGTGACTGGTTCCAGGATGGGCACCTGCCGGGCCCCTCGGGTGAAATTCAGGGAGAAATGATGAAACTATGGAGAAAAAGCAGTTCTTCCCCCCTAGAACTGCAGAGCTGCGAGGACAGGGGGGCACAGGCATCTGGGAGCACCAGCAGCTTCCCGGACACTCATACAGAAATCCTGCCCAGGGACATGGTCATCAGTGGACAGGAGAGCCTGGAGCCGGGGAGGGAAACCCCAGTGCTGCCTTCTGAGCCCCTGGATGCAGCCGTACCTGAAGCTGCCCGACCAGAAAACCCGCGCCTTGATCTCTCCACTGCAGCGCCAGAAAGTTCCTTGGATTCACAGACAGACAATTCACTTAGCGGGTTTGGTCTGGGCGTCTCCTCGTGGCGACCCCAGGCTTCCTGCCTAACACAGATCTCAGCACTGTCTTCCAGGGAGCGGGACGGGAAGAGGGACGCACCAAGGGACATCAAGGACCCCTCCCGGGCAGGGCTCAGCGCACGTACATGTCATGGGTGCGAAAACGTGACGGAAGGCCCAGGTGCTCCAGCTGCCGCGCCGCCAGCCGTGGAGTCCTCACGCGACTGCGTCCCAAGCGGAAGCGCCCTCTCAGCCATATTCCTTTCTCCTCGAGGAGGCAGCGGGCCAAAGCACTTTTCTACCTCATTGGCTAGACCCTGGTCACGTGGCCGCGTCTAAGCCAATCACTGTCAAAGAGGGAGCTGATTGACATCCTGGCGGCGGCCAATCAGGATTCATGGCTGGAGCTCGGTCAGTCCTGTCCAGGCGGAACTCCTTATTCTAGCAAGGAGCCACGTGGCTGCTGGGCAGGCGACCGGCGGTGTCCGCTGTAGGCAATATTCATCCTGTGCTTCCTCCCCACACCACGGACCCAGAGAATTCCGACCACGGAAGGGATCCTTCCAAGCTTGAAAAGGGTGGGCCCTGACTACAAGCCCTGGTGCAAAAGCATCTGAGCTCCAGCCCCCCCCCACCCCTGAATTCCAGTGGGGGACCCAGGAGATGTCAGAAATGCTGAGGTCGGGAGGGCATCGTGACCCAAACTGTTCGACCCACCCCCCACCCCGGACCTCTTAAGGGTCAACAGCCAGGAGGGTTGCCGCTGCCCTCCTGCCCCAGAGGTGCCCACCTCCACAACTCTCCATTAATCAAGAACCGAAGCCAAATCCCTCCTCACCAGCCGACCATCTGCAGTTGTTCACACACACGTGTCCTGGTCCCGGGAGACCCCGAGGTGCTAATGAAGGCAGCAGGCCCGGGACACGGCCGTGCAAAGTCTGGCCAGTTCAACCTCAAGGAAGCTTCCCAGTCCATGCCCTGAGGCTCGGGCACCAAAGGCAGGGAGAGCTGGGCTTCCCGGGCCCCTGGCTCCAGATGATAGAGGGGGCAGATCCCAGCTACTCTCGTGGTCTTCATTTGGGGACACACACCCCACCCCCCAGAGGCAGATCTGAGACAAGAATTAGAGTGCAGGTGATCGATCTGGGAGGTAACCCCAGGAAACATCAGGCAGGGCATGGAGCAAGGAGACAGGGAAGGAGTCCACAGAGGGGGGTCAATAGCCCAGGTATCAAGGAGAGCTGGGCTGCAGCACCCAATGCTGGGGGCTGCCCAGTTCCATCCTGCCGGCAGCCCTGAGAGCCCGTGGAGAAAACACTAGGAGATATCCCGCCCCTCGGACTCATGGAATTCACTTCTGTTCAGCCCTGCACACAGGAAAGTGCCTCCAAACGGCCCACAGTTGTCAGCAATAGGACGGTGGGCAGCACAGGAATGGGGAGGGGTGCCTGCAGGGGATGAAAGTGTCTTCTACACTTGCCAACTCTGCCTTGGTCTCCAAGCTGTTGACTCTGCATGATCCTGTGATAAAGCACCATGGGATCAAGAAGAGCCCATCCCTATGCGTCCCTACAGCACCAGCAATACCACTTGCACTGGCCTGGAAGGGAGTTTGCCTTTTGCTGCCTGGCAGGAACCTCCGACCCTACCCCAGTACTCAGGACCCATCACAGGAGCTCCACAGGACAAAGTGATTAACACCACAAGTTCTAGAGCAAGACCACCTGGGTCTGAATCCCAGCTCTGCCACTCAGGACTTGTGCGGCCTTGAGGGAGTTACTCAACCTTTCTGTGCCTTGGTTTCTTTATCTGTAAAATGGGACTCATGACAGTCCTTCCTCGTGGGGACTTGTGAGGATTAAATGAGTTAATATCCGTAAAGCACTTCCATACCTGACACAAAGTACTTCCATAGCTTCACAAATGCAGCTAACCTATATAACCTGGGTCTCCCCACTCGCTTCTCTTCGACTGCCCCAGCAAACACCCTCTAGGAGACAACAGGATTTTCAATATCCTATCTACCTGACGTTGGTAAGCACTAGTTTATGATGCATGTGATTATCCATTATTATAACTGCCAGTCCCCAAAGGCCTACAAAGCCCTGGGCACAGGCATCTGACATGCATTCACTCTAATCCTCCAGAACTTCCCTATAGACATGAGCTCCACGAGAGCCAGAGTCACGTTGGAATGGTCCTCCATCCCCCTCGGGCCAAAGTGGAGTGTAGGGATGGTTACATAAATAAATGAAGGATTGTCCAATCCAATAAATCCTACTCAGTAGATTTTACCCCCATTCTACGGAGGAGAAAACAGACTCAGGGAAAGGCAGACCGAATTCAGAAGTGTGTCTCTTTCTACTACATCCGTGCAGCCTTCTTACAGGACCCCCCCCCCCATCACCCTACCAGATGGAGAGTACTTTTACTAACCACATAATCTTAGGCAATTTGCTGACCTTTTCTGTGTCTGCCTTCTCATCTGCAAAGTGGCAAGAACAGTACCTCCCTCAGGAGGAGGTTGTGTGTGTGCATGTTTCGATGTGCAGAGGGGGCTTAGGGCAGTGCCTGGCACAGCAGGTTCTTAAGAAATGTCAACTCATATTATCATATATCCCATTAAACTTGAAGAGGATAAGTCGTTGGTCCAAGGCAGAGCTGGGTCTGGACACCAGGGTACTAACACCCGGGGCTGGTCCATTATTTGGTCTGACACAACTGTGGGACTCCACAGTCATAGGTGACTTTGACACCTTCACTGGGAGCACACTACCGGGTGGGGGGAGAGTTGATCTTGCTGGATTAAAATGAAAACCAAATAGGAATATTTGAAATTGCTCGCAAAGATGGACAAACCAGGACTCTCGCTGCTACATTTTTTCCTCTAGGGCAAAGACTAGAAACAGCCCAAATGTCCATTACGGAGTAAGATGGGACTTTTAGGCGGATAGCAAGCTAAGAGCAGAAATATTGCACTGGAAAACCTAGACCCTGTTTTCTCCCCTGAGATGGGGAATTGGCCATACTAACTTGGAGTCTGGTGTAAAACCAGGCGAGGCCCGTATTTGTAGGCATTCCCTGAGAAAGAAATGCATATTAATATAATCTGGCTATGGATAAGCTGCCTATTCCCTAATCCGTCTGCCCTTTGTGCGGGGCCCACAGGCAGAGAACATTTCCCAGCCTCCCTTGCAGCTAGATGTAGCCGCGGGACTAAATTCCAACCAATGGAACGCTAGTAGAAGGGAGGCATGCTCCTGCCAGACTGGGCCCATTAAAGACCCCCAAATGATGCTCAAGCACTCGCTCTTCCCTGTGGTAGAGACTGGGGTGGGGATAAATGAGCCTCAAGAATGAATAACCCTGGGTCCCTGCTTCACACGGGACTGAACTCCTACACGGAAAAGAGATCAAGTTCTACCAGACTAAGCCCACCTTAATAGAGTAAGTTCTTCCAGAAACATGACAGAAGCCCAAAATATTGGGGTGCTTGGGTGACTCCATTGGTTAAGCACCTGCCTTCAGCTCAGGGCATGATCTCAGGGTCCTGGAATCAAGTCCCATTTGGGGAGTCTGCTTCTCCCTCTGCCACTCCCCTTGCTTGTGTGTTCTCGCTCTCTCTCTGTCAAATAAATAAAATCTTTAAAAAAAAAAAAAAGAAAGAAAGAAATCTGAAAATGTTAAAAAGGCCTAGCCCAGGCAGAAGGCACTGGGGAACTAGGGGTCAAGGATGGGAGGAAGAACCTGCTTTTTGGTAAGTACCTCTTAGTATACTTTTGGCATATTTATACCACGTGTCTGCTTTCAATTCAAGAAAACAAAACAATTTTAAGTGGTCAGAAAAAGCCAGGAAAGATATGGGAGGCTTTCTAAAAGAAATCACCTCAGATATGTCATTGGTTTTATCCCAGCCTCCCCTTAGAAGTATCCCTGGGAGGAAGCATGCCCCAGTGTACAGGCAGGGAAGAGGTCTGCCAGGGGGGCGGGGGGGAAGGGAGAGAAGGAGGTCTTCAGTCCCTCAGGAAGCTAAGGGGTCCCACCTCTGATAAGACAGTCATCCACCTAAGCACAACGGGACTGATACTGCCATTTAACTCAGTGGTGGTAGAAAAGACTGTCTCCAGGCAGCCATTTCCTAAGGTCCTAAATACCAGAGAAGAGCTGGTACCCTGAAAAATCTACTTGAAGTGGACCCACTTAGTGCAAAGACATACATATCACAATTTTAAAAAGGCATGACTTAGGATTATCACAGACTCACCACATTATGATAATAAACATACAATTAACCTAGAACATAACTAACATAGAATTGCTGTGACCTAGCAATCCCACACCTGGCTATACACCCAAGAGAAATGGAAACAGTTATTTAAACAAATGTGTGCACAAGTGTTCACAGCAACATTAATCACGACAGCCGAAAAGCAGAAACAAAGCAAAGGTCAGTCAACGGATGAATGGATAAACAAAATATGGTCCGGCCATGGGATGGAATAGTATTCAACCACAAAAAGGAATGAAACCATAAACCATAAACCATGAAACCATAAAAAGTCCTGAACCATGTTACAACACTCATGAACTTGCTGATACGCTGAGTGAAAGAATCGAGTCCCAAAAGCCTACAGACTGCATGATCGCATCTGTATGAGACACAGAACAGGCAAACCTCTGGACAGAAAGTAAATTAGTGAGGCACCTGAGTGGCTCAGTCATTAAGCATCCGCCTTTGGCTCAGGTCATGATCCCAGGGTCATGGGGTCTTGGATCAAGCCCCGAATCCAGCTCCCTGCTCAGCGGGAAGCCTGCTTCTCCCTCTCCCACTCCCCTGCTTGTGTTCTCTCTCTCACTGTCTCTCTCTGTCTGTGTCAAATAAATAAATAAAATCTTAAAAAAAAAAAAAAAGAAAGAAAGAAAGTTGTATTTTCCAGGGGCTGGAGGGAAGGGGAGTGTTCATAGGTATGGTTTTATTTGGGGGTGATGAAAATGTTTGGGAACTAGATAGAAGTGATGTTGTGCAACAATGTAACTATACAAAACAATGTAACTATACAACGATGTGACTCTACTAAACAATGTAACTATACTAAACTGGAGAGGAGAGGAATGTTCATGGGTATGGCTTTATTTGGGGGTAATGAAAATGTTTTAGTGGTGATGTCTGCAACAATATAACCATACTAAATATATAAACAATGTATACTTTCAAATGACTTAAATTGGTGAACTTTATGTTATATGAATTTTATCACCAAAAAAAAGGCATGACTAAGACTTTATCCAGAAAAGTGAAACAGAAATTTTGCAAATAAGACTTTCTTAGAGTTCACAAAATGCAAATTAGAACTGTAATGATACACCAATCTTTAGACTAAAGCATGAAGGAAATGAAGAAAATGTGGAGAGTAATCATGTAATTCATCCAACAAAATCATTAAGAGCAGGAAGCAATGTCCTTCCCTTTGCATTTGACTTCAGAACATGGCCATAAAGACACACGTTTCTGCTAAAATATATGAGGGCATCATTGATTTCCCCAAGGTCATCCCTTAATCCTTTGGTAGTCAAATCATTCTATTTTGAGGCATCAATTAAATTAGCAATTTGTTCAATTTCCTTTTCCTCAGTGCTAACTGCTCTAACCCTTGAGAGTCCCTCCTCAGTCGATGGTTTCCTGGTGGGTCAGGCGGTTTGCCAACATCACTTTCGTTGACTTCCTGAAATCCTACATTTCTTGTCAGACTCACAATTTCACTTTATGATCTGCACTGACTTTACCGTTCATTATAATTTATTGAATCTACTGTTCCTGCCCGTTCCTTCGAAAATATCAATAAAATAGGATGCACGAGGGTAAACGTGACCTTCCACAGCAGTTCTCAGATATGGGTAATTTTCCCCCCATGAAACACAGGTCAAGGTCTGGAGGCATCTTTAGTTGTCACAGCTTGTTGGAGGGTTGAGGGGTTGGGGAAGACCACTACTGGCCTCTAGAAGACAGCACCCAGGGATGCTGCCAACACGTTACAACGCACAGAATGGACCCCCACAACAAAGAAGGGTCCAACTCACAATGTCAGCACAGCCAAGACTGGGAAAATCTGCCATACAAGGATTTTGGGTGGGAACCAAACTTACAGAGATGGTCAGTTCGTTGGAACGTACTTTATACGAGGACACTTTTGAAGCCCCAGATGCCACATCATGGCAGGAATTCCCATAAGGAATACTCCCATGTTGAGGAATCCCCAGACTGCTGTCCTGGGTGCCTATTTATGGGAAGCCTGGTTCTTGTGATGCTTTCCTTAGATGCTTTGGCTGCTAGGATGCCCGTGTCAAATTTACAGTCAATCTCTCAGTATGTTTCTCATACAGACCCACCCCCCCATGACACTATCAGCACTCCCCCCCCGCCCCAGTTTCCTCTTCCCCAGTTGTTTTAATCTTATTTGGGCACACTGCCTCCAGTCCATGGTGGAGGAAAACAGGGATAAATAAGCAAAACAAAACAAGCAAGTCAACCTAATATTTAGCCAAATGGGGCAAAGAAACATATTACCCCCTTGGGATCACAAACACCCATGGCTCCCCTTACCCCCAACCCACTAAAGGGTGAGTGGGATGGTTTCTTCCCCCTCCTCCTAAAATAGCCAATACCTAGTTATAGAATAATAGCATGAGGCCTTAGCAGCAATCCAATTTATCTTATGTGGCTCATTCAGAGGGAAGATGTTCTTGGGGTCCACATCAAGACAGTGTCACTCCCCTCAAAAGACCATTGTCCTATATAAGCCGAACCGCAGCCTTGGATTCAATGAGTGCTCCAGAAGGCCGCCATTTTTCCAACCTCATTGGATTGCCCCAGGTACCATTGTCAGGAAACCCAGTCCTCCTTCCAATCTCCCCTCCCACCACAAGTTTTCCAAATTCTACCAGACCTTCAAGGCCCAGATCAAGTCACACCTCCTCCAGGAAGCCTGTCCACAACTGCCCAAGGCTCTCCCTTCTCTGAATTTCTACTGTTCCCCCTTTTGTTAAGCTGCCTTGTTTCAGGCAGGCTAGTTATCTCCACAGCAGTTTTAGAACCTTCCCAGGTCCCTAGCATTCTTCCTGGTACAGGCTTCCATGGTACTGAACATATCGAAATGCTCCTACAACTCACATGACATAAAATTATTTTGTAAGAGTTAAAGCAATCTGAGGTTGACTAGCCAACATTATATTTTATTTTGTGGTTGTCTGAGCCCTAGTTTGGGGGTTACCATTTTCTTCCGGTATTTGGGACCTAATAACAGATGATGAGAATCATGTCGTCTCGAGGAAGGGAGCCATACAAACAACAGGGGGAAACATTCCAGACACATGGAAGAACACATACAAAGTCCCTGGGGTATGTATGTGTCTGGCCTCTGATGGCCAGGAAGGAGGCCAGCAGCAGGTGAAGAGCAAGTAAGGGGATGGGAGCCTTGGGGGCCATGCTCAGGCCTTTGGACTTTCATGCTGCATGAGCTGGGAGCCATGGGAGGGCCTGGAGCAGAGGAAGGACAGGAGCTGATTTGACATCTTAACAGTCTCCCTCTAGCTACATCCTGAAAAAGAGATGCAAAAGGACAAAGGAAAAGGCCTAAAGACCCCCTGGGAGGCCACTATGGCCTCCAGAACCTGCTGACTGACTGCTCCACCAAGAAAACATCCAGGCCAGGAGCCTAGTGGTGCCCCCACCACCGGAAAACACAAGGCAGGCCACTTGGACGTGCCAGGAGGACAGCCCGCATCACCATGTTGTCCTCCTCCAAGACTGGCAGGACGCCCAGACCAAATCAATACTGATTGCACAGGGATCTGATCTGCCTTTGCGGAAGCAAGGTCTGGGCCTCGGTGCACCAGCAACACCTCGTGCGCACGTTAAAGGTTTGCACTCAACAGAATCCCACAGACTTCCTTTTGTACCTCCAGGAAGGGAGGCTGGCTCACCCCTGGTGCTCACACAGATTTGGGGTTAGGGCAAGAAATGGCTTCACGTCTTAAGAGGTGGTTTCAGGAAGGAAGGAGGCCCCCATCCCAAACCTGGATGAAAAAACAAGCCTCCACTTATACGCCATATAAAGTATACTGCTTTTCCTATAAGAAAAGTAAAGAAAATAAAAATATGTTTTAGTAGTCATTTGGATGTGCATAAAGAAATGCTAGAAGGTTACACAAGAGGCAAGCCCCTCTATATAACATGACAGAGATCGAAGACTGTGATATGTTGTCGGCACCATCCAGAACATTTGCCCAAATTCCAGTCATGCATTTCTACATCTCTGCCACCTACCCCTGCGACGCTGCTGGAAACCTCCCCGTTCAGTCTATGTATTTAAAAAAATAAATAGGGGCACCTGGGTGGCTCAGTGGGTTAAAGCCTCTGCCTTCGGCTCAGGTCATGATCCCAGGGTCCTGGGATCGAGCCCCACACCGGGCTCTCTGCTCAGTCCCTCTCTCTCTCTCTGCCTGCCTCTCTGCCTACTTGTGATCTCTGCCTGTCAAATAAATAAATAAAATATTTTTTTAAATAAATTAATAAATAAAAGGTTGTTTATCACAACATTCCAAGTATCTATCTCTTGAACAACAAATGAATAAAGGGCCAGGACCTCTCACAACAGATGGCTTTAGTTCTTTGTAATTGGTATGAAACTCATATAACATAAAATTAACCCTGTTAAAGGGAACAATTCAGTGGTATTTAGCACCTTCCCAGGGTTGTGCAATCGCCAGGGCATTTTCACGAGACCAGAAGTAAAGCCCACACCCATAAGCTGTCGCTCGCCCCGTTGTTCCCTCCCCCTGAGGCCCTGGCGACCCCCAGACTGCATTCTGGCCCTATACAGATCTCCCATTTTCTGCACGTTTCATGTAAGTGAGCTCCTACGGCCTGTGGCCTTTTGTGTCTGGCTTCTTTCGCTCAGCGTCATGCTTCTGAAGCTCATCCACGGTGTGGCATGTGTCCGTACTGCATTCTTTTTATGGCTCAGTAATGTGGCTTTGTAAGGAGAGACCACAACTTGTTTATCCATCCATCACGTATAGACCCCGGGGTTGTTTCCACCTTTGGCCCCTCTGAAGAGTGCTGCTACAGACATTACAGACACGGCTCTGATGAAGCACCTGTTTGCAATTCTTTTGGGTATAAACCTAGAAGTGGCACTGTTGAGTGAATCTGATTAAAAAAAAAAAAAAAAAGAAAGAAAGAAAGCTCTACAAGAATTAGGATTCCTCCTGTCCTGCCCATTGGAAGCATGTGCCTCTTGAAGACGAGGGAACATATGGGACCATCGAGCTTCATCGTGGGGTCCTCCAAGCTGGAGGGACTTCAAGAGAAAAGCCGTTGAGGACCAGACTGTAATCACGGTCTTGGCCTTTGCCCAAATCCGGGTCACAGTCAACAAAGACGAGGAGCACAGGGCGAGGGCTGCTTCTCTCCCAGCCTAGAATGCCATGGCGTGGGTGCTCAGGATTTTTAGATTTCATTTCTGTACTAGAAATCCAGAAGCCAGATACAAAACGTTACATCACCACAGCAAAGAAAAATCACTCTTAAAAGCTCTCAGTCACAGGGATTACTTGCACAAAGTAATATGCCAGGCCTTTTTTTCTCATGATGGCGGGGAGGAAGGGGAGGATGGGTGGCTGCCTTTTCTTTTTCTTTTAAAGTATTTTTAAGCTATTTAAATAAATAATAAACACACATGGCACAAAACTGGAAAGGTACAAATGAGTACCTCCCCTCCTGTCCCCCAGCCAGTGTTTTCCCCAGCCCGGAGGAGCTGCCAGAAGCCCTGACATCCGCAAACAGATATATGTGGTTTTTTCCCTTTTGTCCACCCCACCCCCTGACAGTTCCCCTTCTCTTTATCCACCTACCAGCACACCTTAGGGTTTTCTCACTATAAATGGATCTGCCTCTTTTTTTAACCGCAGCAAAATAGTTCCTTTCTCGGGTATATGATAATTTACGTAATCCGTTTAAGCCCTTTCCAAAAATTCTCCTACAAAGAATAATTGCTGCCGTCACTATTAGGACAACTACCACATTTGGCATGTGTGGAAATGTATCTAAATGACACATATCTCAGCATGGGGTCCTGGGTCAAAGGTATGGGCACTGTTCGTTAGACACAGAGGGAGCACATGAGTGGAGGGGGTGATCAGAGGGGGAAGGAGAGAGAAAATCTCGAGCAGACTCCCTGCTGAGCATGAAGCCCAATGCGGGGCTCGGATCTCACGACCCTGAGATCATGACCTGAGCCGAAATCAGGAGTCACGCCTAACCACCTGAGGCCCCTGGGCATGCCAGGATGGTATTGATGTTCATAGACCAGGGCCTTCAGTGCATTTTGGAATTAAGGGAAGAAGGCAGAGAGTCTGTGGGGAGAAGAGATCCCAAGCACTGGAACTCAGAACCATCTGGGAGGTAAGGGCTGGTACCCCCAGCCTGGGCTCTATTCGCCACCATCGGCCCCACCAGGCTGCGTGTAAGTCCTACACCACCCAGCGAGGCCGGCCCGGCCACAGCTGGCACTCTGCCTTCCAGCCCGTGAACTCTAAGTGCCCAGAATCTGTTGACTTATGGTTCTGCTTTGATGCCTATATTAATCACCATAACTTTTAATTGCGCTAATACAAGCATCATATGTTGCTAATTACACAGTGCAGATGAAAAACTCTTCCAGATGAACTTGACCGCTCTATCTAATCAGAGTGGCAAGTCGTGTTTTATGACACACTGGCGCAGACAGGCAGGGAATCTGCATGGCTTAGCGGCTCGGGGGGCCCATGGCTCCAGCATGAGAGGCCAGAATCCCGGCCAGTGACCACAGCACCCACGGGAGCCACGGGTACGACGGAGGCAGGTGACGTCACCCACCAGCTTGTGGCCTAGGGGGCGGCCCGGCCAGGCCCCTCCTGTCCACACATCTGTGCAGCCTCCTTTCCAGCCCAAGAAAGAAATCACCGACTCCTTTTCTCAGGAACTAATCAAAGAAAGGCCTGTAATCGGTGACCTTTTCTAGAACATCCTTTAACATCCCGTCAATTTGCCCACACTCACGGAGCAGAGAGAATCCGGCCTCGGGAAGAGAGTAATTTCAGGGGCACTGCAAGACAGAAAAGGATCTCAGCTCTTGTTTTTCTCAGCAGAGACACAAAGAGCCCTTCAAGACTGAGGGCCAGAGAAAGACCCCGAGGGAGGGGTGTTAAGACTGAGTTTTGTGTCCCCGAAGCCCAAGCCCCCATTTTGCTGTTTGGTGACAGTGCCTTTATGCGGGGGAATGGCCTGCAAAACGAGGACCTCCCGCAAAGATGTCCCCATCCTAATCCCTGCAACCCAGGAGTGTGACCTTACATGGTGAAAGAGACTTGCAGCTGAGATGAAGTTCAGGATCCTGAAATGGGGAGATCACACGGGCCACATGGGTCCTTCTAAGAGGGTGCAGGAGACCACTCGGAGAGTCAAAATGTAAGGATGGAACAGAGATCAGGAAATAAAGCTCTGCAGCTGGCCCTGAAGGTGGAGAAAAGAGCCACAAGCCAGGCAATGCGGGCAGCCAGTGGGACACAGAAGAGATGAAAAAGCGGGGAGAGCTCCCCTAGATTCTCCGGAAGGAACACGTGCTGCCCGCACCTTGACATTAGCCCAGCAAGACCCATTTTGAACTTCTGACTTTCAGAACAGTCAGATAAGAAACCCATGTTGCTTCAAGCCACCATGGTCATGCTAACTAGTGGCAGGGGAATCTGGAGACTAAGACAGTGGCAAACGTCTCCTCTGTGTCCATAAGGGACCGGGCAGGAAAGAGCATTCCCAGTGTAGGAGGACTGGGGGGAACGGCGGGGACAGAGAGGCCCTGAGACAGCCAGGAATGGGAAGCTGGGCCCTCCCCGAGGGGAGAGCACCCCGTCAGGAGCCCAGCGGCAGTAGCATCTGGCAGGTGAGCTCCCTCCCTGGAACAGGAGATGAAGCCCCGGGCAGAAGGGTGGTGACGGAGCAAAGGGAGAGGGAATGAGACACCTCCAGCCTGTCTCCTCCCTGGCCCTTGGATCTGCAGCCTGGTCTCCCACTGGCCACATCCGATGGCGCTGAAGGGCAAACAGGGGCCGGTGATGTTTGCAACAGTCTGCTCTCTTTAGCTCTTTGAGCCTGATTGATGGATAGATGACTGGTCTACCATAGGCTGGACTGAGACTCCCGCCATGGAGAGCAAGGAAATACAGACACCTGCTGCAGTGTGGACGAGCCTTGCAAATGCCGTGAAGTTGCATAGGGTCTGTATCAGCCAGACACAACGGTTACCCGGTGGACCATTCCATTTATGTGGAATGTCCGGGATAGGTAAATCCACAGAGACAGAGGGGAGATAAGTGGTCGCCAGAGGCTGGGGGTGGGGGGCACGAACGGGGAGTGATTGCTCACAGCTCTGAGGGCTCCTTTTTGGGGTGATGAAAATGTTCTGCCACTACATAGAAGCTGCGCTCACGCAACATTGTGAGGGTGCTGGGGCGGGGGGAGCACTGAACTGTATGTATACTTTCAAATGGTTAATTTTACGTTATGTGAATTTCACCTTAATTTTAAGAATAGTGAAGGAAGAACTGCTTAGGGGAGGGGACTCCCCCCAAGGGAAAAGAGAGATAACACCAAATCCGTTTGCTTCCCGTTGCAACAAGCAAGTGATTTGCAGGCCCCTCTGTGGCTTCATCACAGGCCATTCATGAATGAAGCAGCCTTGTTGTCCTCAGGGTGTCCCCCCCCCCACCCCCAGGGTTCACTTTGCCGGGGAGCCCAGGCTGCTCAGATGCCCAGAGAAGATGGTTAAATAAAGGGTCGGGGGAGGGCATCTCTCACTCATCCCTGCCAGCTAGAAGTCAGGAAAACAAGCCATTTGTTATATTTGGTGACAGAGGAAGCCAGGCGGAGGGCTCAGAAGGTGAACAGTGAGGGCCAGTTAAAAGGGAGGGCGAATGGCAAGTGGGGGCTGCCTGAACACACACGTGGCCCTTCTGTTTTGGATGCCCTGGTTTCCCGTCTTGTTCCTCAGAGTTCTCCCAGTAGGACTCAGCCTCCAGGCCACTGGACCAGTGTGCTGTGCACTGGAGACAGCTCAGAAACCAAGACAAGAGGAAATGGGTCCACAGGGAGCAGGTAGGGACGCACCGAGAGCTATGCTCAGGGAAGTCTGCAGAGTTTGAGGCTGTCCTCGGGGAAGGCACGGGGACAGGAAGACAACACACTGGACAGCTGGTTGGGGGACAAATATTTGGAGCTGGAAGCATTTGAAATTCCCAGCTGGGACCCAGACATCCGGCTACATGCTTGAGACCTCCACTTAAAGCAAGCATCACAAATCAAACGTGCCCCGGCACCTGTTCCACCCTTGGACCACCCCATAAGAGTTGGTGCAAGTCAGCTCTCCTAAGAACTCAGGCCCGGACTCTGACCCCTCCCTTCTCTCCACCTCCACTGCCACCCCAGGCCCAAGTCCCCAGCATTGCCATGGCCTCCTCTCTGGTCTCTACCATTATCCACCCCCCACACACCCCACCCTACCCCACCCGGCATTGACCACTCCTCTACACCACAGGGAAGTGAACCTTTTAAAATGGGAACTGGTCCAGACCACTCACTGCTCAATCCCCCACAGGGCAGGCCCACTCTACTCAGGGTAGAAGTCTGCAGTGACCCCCTGAGCCCTTTGTGATCCAGCCTCAACGCCAATCTGATCTCCTCTGCCCTAGGAACCCTCAAGCCATACTGACCTCTTTGCAGTTGCATTAACACACCTGGCAGCTCCCACCCCAGGGCCTTTGCACTTGCTGCCCCCACAGCATCCTTCCCCCCACCTCCAGAAAACCTTGAGATTTGCTCCTTGATGTTCCTGGGATCTCTGCTCCGGCACCGTCTTCTCAGTCAGCTCCCCCCTAAGCATGAGCAGCCTCCACACAAAGGGGACTCCCCCAACCCTGGAATCCCCCAACACCCTCCCTAACTCTCCTTCATAGCACTCACTTCTGCCACTAGAATCTCTACCCACAAGAGAGCCAAGGTTTTCGCCCAGCTCCTTTGTTGATGTGTCCCCAGAGTCCAGAACACTGACTGACACAGGGGAGATACTCAGTACATCAGCATGGGCTGAATGAGTAAGTGGGTGTTCGAACAAGGGAGCAGGGACGAAGGAGAGTCATAGCAAACACGTCTGGAAAGAGGCTCACAATTCCCCTCTGGGGAAGGAGAAGAGAACTCAGTATTGGGGAACGTTTTAATTTTCTACCAGGAGAGAATATATATGTACAACTTGTGTCATTACATATTTTTAAATAAAATCAATAGCCGTTGTATTCCATAGTATAAAAGAGAAAACTCTTGGAACAAAGATGAGCTGCTACACAAGAAAGAGGCCTGTCTGAGTCCCTGAGACTCAGCTCTGCCAAATGGTTCAGGCCAATGACCAACAGGGCTTGAGAAACAAGGGACGAGTGTCTTCACGCTCCCAGGCGTGTCCAGCACGGTGGTGGCCAGGAGGAGCGGGGCCAGGGGAAGAGGGGCTCCAGACGAGACAGGGTTCCCTGCTCCCGGCCCCGCTGTTGGACTCTAGGGAGGAACACAGCAAACTCAGTAAATGCCCCTCCCCAGGGCCACCCAGGGCATGAGGTGACAAGGGACAGAAACAGGACCCCCCCCACACACACCATCCCAGTGACCAGGCTACTATTCTGCCTCACCAGCACCTGCTGTCCGGGCTGGGCCAAAAGAGCCCAGCTGGCCATGGGGCCACCCCCAGGGACACTCGGTCCCCGAACCTGCGCCCTACTGAGAGATGGCCACGCTGGGTTAGCCAGCCCGTGACTGAGGCAGAGAAAGATGCCACTTTCTTTAGCCTGGACGGGGATACTCAACTTCCTTATTTCCTCTCCTAAATCCCCCAGTCTCTGACCTGCCACCTCTGTGCCCCAACAAGGGAGCCCAAGCCCTTCTCAGTGCAGAAGCTAAGCTCCCTTTCCAAATCAAATCGATTTCCAAACATGATCTGCTTCCTATAAACTGCTGACCCACACTTCGGGGGACACCCAAGTGAAGGGGGATCTGCCTCCCAGAGACCGAATTAATTCCAAGGAGGTCCAGGGAGGGTGCTCACAGTTATGGCATGACCTGGAATATGGCAGGTGGGTCCGTCCTGCACCCTGGACCCCCGCACAAAGCTGAAAACCTCTGTGGTACCCAGGGGAGGAAACCCTTTTTACCATGGGGCTGCAGGGGCCTTCCTCCCAGCAATGCTCAGAAAGAAACGCCCTTGCCAGTGATCCTGCAGGACTCCCCCCCAACCCCCGTTGCTCTTAGATAAGATCCAAATTCCTTATGCACTTGGCAGACTACAACTCAGCCATTAAAAGGAAGGAAACATGGGGGCACCTGGGTGGCTCAGTGGGTTAAGCCTCTGCCTTCGGCTCAGGTCATGATCTCGGGGTCCTGGGATCAAGCCCCGCATCAGGCTCTCTGCTCAGTAGGGAGCCTGCTTCCTCCTCTCTCTCTGGCTGCTTCTCTGCCTACTTGTGATCTCTGTCTATCAAGTAAATTAAAAAAAAGAAAAGGAAGGAAAGCACAAAGCTCCGTGGAAGAAGCTGGACATGAAAGACCACACAATGTACGATTCCACTGATAGGAAACGTCGAGAATGGGCCAAACCCATAGGCAGGAAGTAAATCAGTGGTGGCCAGGGCTGGGGGAGCAAGGAATGGGGAGCAGCCGCCTAAAGGGTATGGGGTCTCCTTTGGGAGGATGAAAATGTTCGGGAACCAGACAGAGGTGTGGCTGCACACCACTGTGATTGTGCCAAATGCCACTGAATTGTACTCTTTAAAATGGCTGCTTGGTATGGGAATCTCACCTCAATACCTTGTTTTGATCCAAATTCTTCCCCTTAGTCTGCAAGGCCCTGCGCAGCCTGAGCCCCATCCATGGCTCCAGCCACATCTCCGGCCATAGCTAACGTCACCTCAGCCCATTCACTCTTCACTGATACTGGTTCTACTGAACATCCCAGCCGAGCCATCAGGGAGATCCGAGTTCTAATCCTGTCTCTGCACCGTCAACATACCTCAGTTTTCCCAGCTGTTAAATGAAGGCAGTGGGTTAGCTGCCAAGCGGGAGATGCAAATTCAAGTACTGAGAGCCCCACTGTCCAATCCGTTAGCCGGTAGCCATGTGCGGCTGCTTACGCTTAAATTTAAACACATGTGAATTATAATGAACTGGAATCGTAAATTTAGTTCCTCCGTTTCACTGGCCACACTCCAGGTGCTCAACAGTAGCACGTGGCTAGCGGCCACTGTCCTGGACAGCACACGCAGGTAACATCTCCATCATCATAGGAAGTTCTACTGGACAGTGCTGGTCTGGGGGGCTAGACAGGCGACACGCACAAGAGATGCGTGGCCATAGGAAGTGTAAGCTTTTGACAGCAGTGGCTCTATCCCCTGTTCCTGGAACAGTGCCTGGCACATAATGGGTGCTCACGAAAGAGCTTATGAATGAACGAGAGATCATGTCACTTGCAGCCAGGTGTCACTGTCTGGGAAGGTGGCCCCAGGCTACCAGCCTGGCTGCTCTTCAAGGAGAAGCTGAACATCCAAATTTTCATACTAAATCCTCTAGCTCTTGAACACGGGCTCAAGAATTATCACAGCACTGTGCTGGCCAAGCAAATATGCCCCAGGGCGGGAGGTGGCCACGAGATGCTGGCTGTCCACCACTGGGTTAGGAGGTGGCCAAGGCTCCTTCTGCACATGTGTCAGAAGAGGGTTCGCATGACCCCACAGGGGAGCAAGCAGGTCACAGCAACTCTAAAACTTCCAGCTCACTCCCCTAGGAGCCTCCAGAAAAGACATGGGAGGAAGGAGCCAATTTCATTTTCCCCGCTTTTAAATATGCGCTCAGCACAGAAACAATGTGTCCAAACCCCGGGTGAAATTAATATTCTAACTCAAGTCTCTCAGTTGATGAAAGCAGCCACTGCCATGGTCTGAGAATGCAAACTACTAGCAATGACCCCTTTTAAGGGGGTAAAGGAGCAAATGAATGAAGAGGGACAGGGAGGCAGGGGGAAGGAGTATCTGGGTACCAAAGTCACCACCAGGATCAGATGCCAGGAGGACCCCACACCAAGGCTGCTGTCCAGGAGTTGGGCCAGGGACTGTGAAAGGCCACGTTTAAATCACAGCCGCCCCGCCCCCCAAGACCAGGCACCAGAAAAGGGCCTGGGGCATCTGGTACCACTGAGGAAGACCAGAAGGACATCATTACATTTGGAAAAAACTAAGGGGAGAGTGAACCAGGTCCACCCCACCACCCTTCCCCAGCTGGGGGTCGGACCACCCTCCGTCCCATTGCTCACAGCCTTCCTGATGAAGCCAGGGGTCAAGCTCCTCCCTCCCCACCCCTACCACACCCCATCCTAGGTCAGAGGCCTTTTAAAACCCTTTCAAAACATGTCTGCAAATTCTTTGCCACTTCTCTGATCCAGAGCGGACATCAAATTCCCTTTCCCTTGAATACGGGCTCACATCTCATGAATAAAATGCAGTGGAAAGTGACCCCGAATGGCTTTGGAGGCTAGGGTCCTTGCAATGGACTGATGCATTAATGAAAAGCATTTCAAAATGGCTTCATGAGAAAATTTTTTTTAAACATATGTTCTGGATACACAACAAAACTACTAAGCCTAGAAAAGAGTATAAAATCCTTTCACTAAAAATAAATATGTTGGTATCAGCAAATGCTTGCAAAAGGCAGGGCCGTCATAGAGGTGCTCGATTAAAATCTAGAATGTTAAGGAATTAGCCAGCACCACCTCTGTTGCTTGTGGCTTGTCGCTTCCATTAGGGTGACCCACCCAATGTTGTGAAATTCACACTTTTGCTTCGTGTGCAGCTGTTGCTGCCTCTAGAGGGTGGCATGAACGATGTTTTCGTCTTTGACATTCAGCGTTCCAACCCCGAGCCAGGTGCAGGAGACTGAGATCATTTTTGAAACATTTTTGATTGGCAGGGGGAGGGGGGAGGGAGGGACAAGGAAGAACCTCTCACACCAGTAATTACTGGCAGATGGCATCTCCTGTGTCTGACAGCATCTGAGGCCCTAGAAGTAAAGCAAGGAAGGGGGATAAAAAAAAAAAAAGTCCATACAACGCACCCTCGATGAGCTCAGTCTGGAGGGGGAGATGAAGTACACGCAGATTTTCTAGATTTTAGTCAAGCATGCAGAATGCCAAAGGCTTTCCAAGGAGCGGCAGTCACTGTCAGACGAGGGGAACTGAGAAGCCTCCACAAGACTTCATCAGGACCCTCCAGGTTGCAAGTGACAGAAACTCAACTCAAAGTAGCTTAAACCAACAGAGGATATTGGACCATGTACTTGAATGGAAGTTCAAGATCAAGCTCAGATCAGAAATAGCTCCTTCTAGGGGCACTGGCTGTCTCAGTTCGACTAGCATGCAACACTCCGTCTCAGGGTTGTGAGTTCAAGCCCCACACTGGACAGGAAAATAAAATTTTTAATTTTTAAATGCTAAAAATAAAATTTTTTAAAAATGAGAAATAGCTACTGCTGGGTACTCCGACAGGGTCGCCGGGAAATCTTCCCGCTGCATCTCTTGGTTTCGTCTGCCTCCCTTCAGTCTTCATTCTCACATGGGTCCAGAAAAGTAGGCAGCTTCTAAGATGGCCTGCGATATTCCCCACCTGATGGCATTCCCAGCTCTGTGCGGCCCTCTCCCCTTGAGTAAATTCCTTCTGACTGACAGAATACCTACGTGTGGGAGGGAGATCACTTCTGTGATTAGGTTGCCAGAGACGGTCAATTGGTGGCTTTGGTGAAGCAAGGTGCCACATGGAGAGAGGGCCACGAGGTAAGGACTGAGGCCCTTGGCCAAAGAGCCCACAAAAACCAAGTCCTGACACCAACTATGTGAACATGGAGCAGATCCCTCCCCAGGCAGGCTTTCAGATGAGACCCCAGCCCTGGCTAACAACTTGCCTGCTGTCTGGTGAGAGATCTGGAAGCAGAAGAGAACCCATGCCTAAGCTCCTGATCAATAATAAATGTGTGTTATTTTGAGCCATTAGTTTATGGTGATTTGTTACACAGCAATACTAACAGATACCTCCAGGCTCACATCCCACCAGCTTAGCAACTGCAACACAGAAAAGAAGGGCCTCTTCCCCAATGCTTGCAACAAACATCCCACGGCTGGCCCTCATTGGCCCAGCTTGGGTCACGGGTCCGGCTGTGATCCAATCCTTGAGGCCTTGCTGAAATGCTCTGATTAGCCAGCCAGTCATGAGCCAGCCCAGGGAGGAGGAGTAGAAAATTGGCAGTACCACCCAACCACCTGGCCTCGAAGCAAGGAAGCAGTGGTTTCCTGAATGAAAATCAGGGTGTTCTAACAAATTGGACAACCTAAAAGAAATGGATGAATTTCTAGAAACATATACTCTCCCTAGACTGAATCATGAAGAGATGGAAAATCTGAATAGACTAATTATACTAGGGATGAAATTGAATCAGTAATTAAAATAGACTCAAGGGATGCCTGGGTGGCTCAGTCAGTTGGGTTCTGCTTTGGCTTGGGTCACGATCCCAGGATCTTGGGACTGAGTCCCGCATTGGTCTCCTTGTGCTGTGGGAAGCCTGCTTCTCCCTCTCCTGCTCCCCCTGCTTGTGCTTTCTCTCTGACAAATAAATAAATAAAATCTTTTAAAAATAAAAATTTTAAAAATAAAAAATAAAATAGACTTAAAAAAATGGGGTGTCTGGGTGGTTCAGTCAATTAAGCATCCAACTCTTGATTTCAGCACAAGTCATCTCAGGGTCATGAGATCGAGCCCTGCATGGGGCTCCTGCTTAAGAGTCTCTCTCCCTCTGCCCCTCCCCCTACTCTCTCTCTCTCGCTCTAAAAAAAGTAATAAATAAAATAAAATAAAACTCCCAACAAACATAAGTCCAGAACCAGATCGCTTCACAGGTAAATTGTACCAAATATTTATTGGTTTACTTATTTGCTTACTTACTTTTGTTGAGGTATAGTTGATGTAATGTAACAATGTTACATTAATTTCAGATGTACAACGTAGAGATTCAAGTCTGTACATCATAATGTACACAAGTGTATGCTCACAAGTATAACTATCTGTCACCATGCAATGCTATTACAATACCACTGACCAGATCCCCTATGCTGTACCTTTTGCCCGTGACTTACTCATTCCACACCTGGGAGCCTGTGTCTCCTACTTCCCTTCACCCGTTCTGCCCATTTCCCCAGCCCTCTCCCCTGTAGCAGCCATGAGTTTGTTCTTTGTATCTGTGGGTCTGTTTCTGCTTCTTGTTTGTTTTGTTTTGTTTTTTGTCTACCAAACATTTAAAGAACACTGCATACCCACCTATGCTTCTCAAATCATTCCAAAAAAACTGCAGCGGATGAACTTTCATATTCATTCTACAAGGTCAGCATTACCCTGATAAAAACCAGACAAAGGTACTAGAAAGGAAGGAAGGAAGGAAGGAAGGTCGGTCAATATTCTCAATGAACATAGATGCAAAAATCCTAAACGAAATATTAGCAAACCAAGTTCAACCACACATTTAAAAGATCATATACCCTAGTCAGTTGGGACATATTCCACAGATGTAAGGTTTCCTTAACATCTGCAAATCAACCAGCATAACACACTGCATTAACAAAACAGGATGAAAACCATATGATCATCTCAGTCGATGCAGAAAATCATACAATCACCTCGATCGATGCAGAAAATCATACGATCACCTCGATCGATGCAGAAAATCATACGATCACCTCGGTCGATGCAGAAAATCATGCGATCATCTCGGTCGATGCAGAAAATCATACGATCATCTCGGTCGATGCAGAAAATCATACGATCATCTCGGTCGATGCAGAAAAAGCAACTGAACAAGACTCAACATTCATTGATGATACAAACCTCAACAAAGTCAGTACAGAGGGAACATACACACCTCAACGTAAGAGAGGCCACATATGACAAAACCACAGCTAATATCATACTCAACAGTGAAAACCTTAAAATGTTTCCTCTAAAATCAAGAACCAGACAAGGATGCCCACTCCTACCACTTTCATTCAACACAATATTAGAAGTCCCAGACACAGCAATTAGGCAAGAAAGAGAAATAAAAGGGACCCAAATTGGAAAGGAAGAAATAAAACTGTCACCATTTGAGATAACATGGATATTTTATATACATATACATATATGAGCCTTCGGCTCAGGTCATGATCTCAGGGTCCTGGGATCGAGCCCCAAATCGGGCTCTCTGCTCAGCAGGGAGCCTGCTCCCTCCTCTCTCTCTGCCTGCCTCTGCCTACTTGTGATCTCTGTCTGACAAACAGATAAATAAAATCTTAAAAAAAAAAAAGAAGTACATTCCTAAAGCTTCTTAAAAAAAGAATAAGTGAACTCAGTAAAGTTGCAAGATACAAAATTAGTATACAGAAATCTGTTGCACAACACTAATAATGAACTATCAGAGAAGGAAATTAAAACTCCATTTATAATTGTATCAAAAAGAATAAAATATCAAGGAATAAGTTTAACCAAGGAAATTAAAGATCTGTGCTCTGAAAACTATTAGACATTGATGAAAGAAGTTGAAGACAAACAAATAAATGGGAAGATACACTGTGTGGATTTAGAAGGATTAATAGTGTCAAAACATCCATACTACCCAAAGCAATCTACAGATTCAATGCAATCTCTATCAGAATACCACTGGCATTTTTCATATAATCCTAAAGTTTGTATGGAACCTCAAAAGAACCCCAACAAGGAGCCTGGGTGGCTCAGTTGGTTAAGCCTCTGCCTTCAGCTCAGGTCATGATCTCAGCGTCCTGGGATCGAGCCCCACATCGGGCTCTCTGCTCAGCGGGGAGCCTCCTTTTCCCTCTCTCTCTGCCTGCCTCTCTGCCTGCTTGTGATCTATCTCTCTCCATCAAATAAATAAACAAAATCTTAAAAAAAAAAAAAAAGACCCCAAACAGCCAAAGCAATATTGAGAAATAAGAACAAAGCTGGGGGTATTATATTCCTAGAGTTCAAGCTATACTTCAAAGCTACAGTAATTAAAACAGTATGGTACTTGCATAAAGATGGACACAGAGATCAGTGCGGTAAAACAGAGAGCTCAGAAAGGCCCACGCCTATCAGTCAATTAATCTATAACAGGATAGGCAAGAATAGACAATGGAGGAAAGACAGTCTCTTCAACAAATGGTACGATGAAAAGGAAACCACTATATGCACACAAATTAAACTGGACCATTTCCTTACACCATACACAAAAGTAAATTCGAAATGGATCAAAGACTTAAAGGTATGACTTGAAACCATAAAAATCCTAGAAGAAAACAAGGGCAATAACTCTTTGATAATGGTCTTAGCGATCATTTTTTAGATTTGTCTCCTTGGGCAAGGATAACAAAAGCATACTGACCTTTGTACAGTGAAGGAACAATACAACATCAACAAAAAGAAAGGCAATCTATTGAATGGGAAAAGATATTTGCAAATGATATATCCAATAAGGGGTTAACATCCAAAATATGGGGCACCTGGGTGGCTCTGCTTTGCCACCCAGCATCTGCCTTCAACTCAGGTCAAGATCTCGGGGTCCTGGGATGAGGCCCCACATCAGGCTCCCTGCTCAGTAGGGAGTCTGCTTCTCTCTCTCCCCCGGCCGTTCCCCATCACTCACGCTCTCTCTCACAAACGAATAAATAAAACATTTTTAAAAATAAATAAGCAAAATACATAAAGAACTCATACAACGCAGTATCAGAAAAACAAACAACCCAATTTTTAAAAATGGGCAGAGGATCTGAACAGACATTTTTCCAAAGAAGGCATCCAGATGGCCAACAGGTACATGAAAAGATGCTCAGCATCTCTCCTCATCAAAGAAATGCAAATCAAAACCACAGTGAGATCTCACCTCACATCTGTCAGAATGGCTACTATCAAAAACGCAAGGAGTAATAAATGTGGGTTAGGATGTAGAGAAAAGGAGACCCCTGTGCCCCATTTGGGAGGGATGTAAATTTGTACAGCTGCTGTGGAAAACAATACGAAGGTTCCTTTAAAAATTAAAAACACAGTTACCATATGATCCAACCATCCCACTTCTGGGTATTTATCCAAAGAAAACAAAAACACTAATTGGAAACAATGTATGCACCCTTATGTTCATTGTAGCATTATTTACAATAGCCAAAATGCAGAAGCAACATAAGAGTCCATCAGTAGATGACTAAGTGGTGTGTGTGTGTGTGTGTGTGTGTGTGTGCGCACGCACTGAATATTACTCAACCATAAAAAAGAATGAACTCCCGCCATCTTGCAACAGCATGGATGGAGCTAAAGGGTCTGATGCTAAGTGAGACAAGTCAGATAGAGAAAGACAAGAAACAGAGGGTTTCCCTTACATGTAGAACTAGGAAGACAAACAAACAAGCAAAACAACACAGGAACAGGCTCATAGATGCCCAGAACAAACTGACGGTCTCCAGAGGGCGTGGGGCGGGAAGGGGAAGGTGGTCGAAAAAGGTGAAGGGGATTACAAGGTACTATCTTCTAGTTATACAATAAATAAGACACAGGGATACAATATATCGCATAGAGATGACAGTCAATAATACTGTAAAAACTTTGTATGGTGACCGGTGGGGACTACAATTATCGTGGTGGTCATTTCGTAACATATATAGACATCGAATCATGTGCCGTACACCTGAAACTAGTCTTAACATTGTTTGTCGGTTATATCTTCACTTGAAAACATAAGTTAAGAAAAGGAAGTCTGGGTGTTATTCTCAGAGGAAGGCAAAAAGAGCAGACGGCCACTATCACGTGACAGGATCTGGGTATGAAGCAATATGGGAGCAGGAAAGAGCAAAACCAGAAAAATGAACACCAGGGCACACAGTATGTGTTCAGCGGGGGGTGGTGAGGGCACCTGGGGGGGCTCAGCAGGTTGAGCACCTGACCCCTGGTTTCAGCTCAGGTCATGACCTCAGGGTCCTGGCCTCAAGCCCCAGGTCAGGCTCCACACTCAGTGGGGAGTCTGTTCGAGATCGTCTCCAGTTCTCTCTCTGCCCCTCCCCCCATTCATGTTCTCTCTCTCTAAAATAGATAAATAAGTCTTTTTTAAAAAATTCAGTGAATGGAGACGAGAATTAAAGCAGCACTGACATTTATTAAGGACTCCCGCAAAGTCCAGCCCTGTGTTGAACTCTTACGCCCCATCTCTCTTAAACCTCGCAGCAGCCAGAGGAGTGGGAGCTCCTACTCTCCCCATGTCACAGGTGGGAACGCTACAGCACAGAGAGGCTACGTAACCAACCCAAGGTCACAGAGCTAGCAAGTGGCAGAGCTGGGATTCAAACCCAGGCAGTCTGGCAGTCTGCCTGCCTGAGCTCGCGCCCTGAATTTCAGCGATGTACTCGAAACAGTTCACGAACCATAACTCAGCGGTGAGCGACGCGACACAAGTCCATTCCCTCACTCAAACACGTATTGAAAACTTTCACAAAGGGAGGCGTGGAGCGAGGGGAGTGAGGGACCCCTGAAGTTCGGGAAATACAGGAGAAGCACTGCGGCACCTTCCCCCCTCGTTGTCTCCGTGCTACGGTGAGGGAGAAGCAGAATGCAGTCGCCTTCACCAAATGATCTGAGCTGACAGGCAAATTGGTCCAGTAGGAAGACGAGGCCACTTCAGAGCCTGTGTAAGTGAAGCTGGTGTGAACAGCAAGGCTGACACTTCCTCCCCAGACACCTTTCCTTCTGAAATATGCAGACCCTCTTAACAGCTCAGCCCATAAATTTAAGAGAAAAGCACTTAAACCGCCTGGGCGTAGGGGTGGTGGGTGGAAGGAGAAAAAGATATCATAAGGAAATAAAAATTTCACCATAAATCCACAGTGCTTTCTAGAGAGCCTTTTGCATGAGAAACAAATGAGTCAGCGTTGAGGGCTAAAGAGGCAGAGACTGGGGAACTGGAGGACATCCCTTTTTTAAGACCAAAGCTCCCAGAATCTGGAGAGACACAAGCAGTAGACGGGCTGGCAGCCCAAGTCCCTTGGGAGTCCTCCACAGCGGGAACCTCTAGGACCAGAACCTGGGGAAGCTGCAGCAGGTCTCTAAGAACCCGTCCCCCATAGTCCCCATGGCTGTTAACTCCACTTCCTCAGGTGTCAGCTCTTCCGCCTGCTGTCCCTCAGCCCCACCCCGGCTTATTTCAAATGTCCGCAGACCCCGGTTGGGTGCTGGTCTCTGCACAGTGTTCCTGGGGGGTGAACCCCTTCTTTCTGACCCCCTTTTCTATATTCGGGGAATCCCCTTCTTATGAGGCAATGGGAAATCACTCAATACACTTTGGTATTTCCATATCATGCACTACTGTGCATGCACTCAAAAAAATAAGATAGTTCAATACGCACATGGATATTGGGGAAGAGACAAGATGTATATATACCAAAAACAAACCTAAAACCGTTACAATGTAGATATAGATCTATATCTATACCTATACATATCTATATCTATCTATATATATACATTTCCTACAGGGACTTCAGATTTATCTGTAATCTTTCTTTAAGCCATATTTATATCTTTGACAAAGATGGTGTTTATCATTCACCAATCTGCTTTCATTTTCCTCTTTCCTCTTGGCACCCATAAAAACTTATGTCTCCCAAGCCCTACCTTAGGAGGCAGAATAAAATCTCACACACACACACACATACACACACACACACAGTAATAAAAGATCCTGATGGTTCATGCCTTCTCTCCAAATACTGTGTTACCCTGTATTCATCACCATCTACTAATTATTCCCCTGGCATTCGTTCTGTCCTTCTTCTACAGTAACAAAACTCTTGATTTGTAGCTATCTAAAAGGAAGACTCCCCACGGGGGCGCCTAGTTGGTTAAGCGTCCAACTCTTGATTTCAGCTCAGGTCATGATCTCAGGGTCGATAGATCGAGCACCTTGCTGGGCATGGAACCTGATGAAGATTCTCTCTTCCTCTCTCCGTGTCCCCCATCCCGCTCAATCGCTCTCCCGTTCTCTCTCTAAAAACAAAACTCCTCCCAGACTCTTGCTGCTAGATGTGGCCATATGACTTAGTCACAGCCAATGGGATGTAAGTCTACAGGAGGAAGCACCATGGCGCTACCAGGACTCTTCCATAAAAGACATCTGATGTGCATCCTCTACCCTTTCTATGTCTGCACCCCCATATTGGTCCCTGGAATGAAGATGAAATTGCTGTACCCACAGCTGTCATCTTGGACCATGAGGACAAAGACCACAAGCTTGAAATGGTAGAAGGGAGCAAGGACCCATGAGGACTTCATGGGAGAGTCAACCTAAAATCCTGAGCTACACAGCTCCAGAATCTGACTTGGAAGAGAAAAAAAGCTCCTACTTTTTAAGCCACTGCCATTTTAAGTCTGCCTGTGTTACTCACCACTGAAACCTTTCTCACCAAATATGCCCATCACACCACAAACCCAGGCTCCCTTTCCCACAGGGAACCACAAAGCACCATCACCCCTGGCTCACCCAAGTTCCATGCACCAGAAAACACAGCAGCAAATTTGGAGGCTCCCTAGAGAAGCATGCTCACCAGCTCCAATAGGGACCCAGAAACCCTAAGGGAAAAAGCGGGGCTCTCTACATAAACTCAGCATTATCGTGGCTAAAATGTCTCAAACATTCCAGATGCCCTCCCTTTGCTGCCCTCCTTTCCCACCACCCACCATATCACCCCCTTCATTCCTTCACTGAAGTCATATAACTCTAATCCCTCCCTTTTTTTTTTAATATTTTTTAATTTATTTGACAGACAGAGAGCACCAGTAGGCAGAGAGAGAGGCAGGCAGGGAGAGGGGAGGGGAAGTGGGCTCCCCAAGGAAGCAGAGAGCCCGATGTGGGACTCGATCCCAAGACCCCAGGATCATGACCCGAGCCGAAGGCAGTGGCCCAACCCACTGAGCCACCCAGGCGCCCCTCTCCTTCTTTAAAAGGAATATGATAACACCCATACACCTAGGCTCGTTGTATTAGACGGCTATGTAACGTACTTAAAACCGTGACGGGCATATAGCCAGCACTGTATAAACACTGGCTACTTTACACGCAGAGGGGACTTTTGGTTCATGGGCTTTATTAAAATGGCATTGCACATTCTAAGTTCCCATGCAACTCACTTTCCTCACTTGACAATAAACCCTGTTTCAGGAGAATGGATAGAGCTCCAAGCTGCTCTTTTTTTTTTTTTTAAGATTTTTATTTATTTATTAGAGAGAGAGAGAGCTCAGGCAGACAGAGTGGCAGGCAGAGGCAGAGGGAGGAGCAGGCTCCCTGCCAAGCAAGGAGCCCGATGTGGGACTCGATCCCAGGACACTGGGATCATGACCTGAGCCGAAGGCAGCCACTGAACCCACTGAGCCACCCAGACGTCCCCAAGCTGCTCTTTTTAACAGCTACATGGTAGCCCACAGAGAAACACCACCATTCAGTCAAGAATGACTTAATGGATGGACAGTCATCTCATTTTTGTCACCATCACAGAAGATGCTTCTTCTAAATGTCCCTACCCAGACACCCTTTTATAGTGGTGCTCTTTGCTTCTTAAAAAAATAGGTTCCCCAGAAGTAGGATTGCTGGGTCAAAGACCAGGTTCTCCTTTCATTCATATCGGCAGAATGCATCCCAGATACTCCATGGTTTCAATCAAAGCAACCAAAATACGCGTGACGTCCCCGGGCTGGGGTTTTCAGAGGTCCCACACACAATAAAGCAGCCCAGTGGTTTCAGCAGCAGCCGAAAGCGCACACAGAATGGGATGGGCTGTTTACGGGCTCCTTGGAGGGGGGCACCAGAGGCTTCCGTCCACGTGTGAGGGCCCTCCCCACCTAGAAGGTTCTCCCCGCCTCACTTAGTAAGCCCTTGCAGCAACTTTGTCTTCCTTCTGGTATAAGAACCACGATTTCCTTTGGGAAATCATCTCGTCTCTCCTTCTGGCAACGTGCTTCCAATTCCAACTCCAGAGATGAGTTTTTTTACCTAAATGTGGCTAATCACATACAGGATCCCAACCACAGTCAGTCCCTGGTTGAGGGGTCAGTACAGCACCCAGGTTAGTCCAGGGGTTCTTGCTGTTATGATTAGAAAAGAGAAGACTGGCTTGGGAACAAAGCCTGGAGCTGACTGTGGCCAGATTTGCCAGGAGGTGGAGAAAGCCTGTCTGAGAATTAAATGAACACAGAGGAAGAAAGAACCAAGAGACAAAGTGGGAGAGCAGAAGCACTCATTAGGAGTGGTAAGCCCCTGGATCTAGCCATGCCTGAAGCTGTTTCTTCCTTGAACTTCCTAGCTCCAGAGTCCAGTAAATTCCCAACTTTGTCCCTTGCAATGATAATAATCCACATTAATATAGAGATATACACTTCACATTTGGCACCTGATCTCCATAAGTGAACTTGAAATCTTAGCCCTGAAAACTTAAAGTATCACAGACCTGGGTGTCACAAGTAAACACAACAGAAGGCTAAGTTCTTCTTTAAAAGAACCCAAAAAGAAAAAAAAACACAAGGCCATAAAAGAGATCCATTGATCGGAATCACGCCAAGTATAAAATAACTAACCAGTGGGCTCCTTTAATACTAGTTATCTCTGGCAGCATCCCTACAAGGGGTCTTCTGAGCTATAAGCCAACCAGCTTTGCCTACAGAGTAAAAATATCTCACATACACACACGTGCTACTATTTTTAAAATGTTACATAAATGCTACTGTAATTACCAAAACCCACTCGTTCAAAAAGCATTACTGAATTGATGGCAACTTTCAATCAATATGGTTTTTTTTTTTCAACCAAATGACACGAAACCCACAATTCTTCTCATTCAGATGCGCTGGACAATTTTTTCGCCGTTAAAAAGGGATACTTGTTCTTGGCCACAAATGTGTGCTAGAAGCACCCACTTACAGAGCATTCCTTGTCTGACTCTCCTTTAAGGCACGCTTTGTTCTTTGAAAGGACTAAAGGTAGTCGGTAGTTGATTCAGACTTTGCAAGCAAGATGATCCCTGACACGACTCACTTCTCATTGTTGGGAGAAAGCAGCCAGGGAATGTGTACACAGATGGACGTGGCTGGGTTGCAATAAAACTTTATTTACAAACACAGGTGGAGAGCCAGATTTAGTCCACGGGCCATCGTTTGGGGATGCCGGTTTAAGGAATACAGAAGATAATGTCATGTTGTGGAAGTCGATGGAGAAGATGGGATTTTGATTGACACACAACATTTTGCCTTCACGTCTACTAGATAAGGTGAATACACCTATGCTGGCAAACGAGCAATCAACTGTCCCAGAGTAATCCCATCATGGGCACGGCAACTTTTCTTCTTTTAATATTACTGGTTCCAGCAGGAACCATGAACACCAGAGTCTGAGAGGTCACGGTTCAAATCCAACCTCCACCCACTGTGCTTCCAGGGACAAATAGGGTAATGGGGTCCTGGCTTCCTAACAGTCCTAACAACGTTATCAATAATTGCCACCGTCTCCTGAACACTTAGTATGTGCCAGGCACTATGCTAATAAGCATTTTGCTTCTGGGTCATCTTTGGATCCTCTTAACTGTATTCTCACTAGGGATGTTACGAGGTCCATCCCAGAGATACAGAAACACTCACCCACCCTAACCTTCTCCCCAGGGCTGTTGGGGAAGAACTTGCAGAAGGCAAAAACCCAACTCACAGATGTACATTCTGTTTGTTAATTTCATCGCTAACAAATATTGATTTGGCCCCAATTCCAAGTACAGTGATAGGCATAGCGTTGGCACCCGATAAATATTTACTGAGCGAATCTATCAGTCTGCTAGCCTGTGCAGCAACTTTCCAACTGCACTGAAATCCCACTTGGGACCTCCCCTGTAGTCACCATTGTGATCCAAGCCTGGACTAGTGCAGTAGCCCTTCTCAGCAATCCCGGCTTCTGCTCGTGGGAGTCAGAGCACGGCCCTCTCCTGTTAAACCTGCCAACAGCTCCCACCTCACTCAGAGGAAAAGCCACCAGCCTTACCAGACTCGGCCCTGTCAGCTCCTCCACTGCTCTCCCTCCCTTACTCAGCTCAGTTGCACTGGCCTCCTTTCCATCCTTGAACCTGCCAAGCACTTTCCGGCCTCAGGGCCTTTGGACTGGCTATTTCCTCTGCCTGGAACACTCTTCCCCAAGACAGCCGCCAGATAGCTTGCTCCCTCACTCCTTTAGGTCTTCGCTCAAATGTCACCTTTCCGGATGCTGCTATTTAAAATTGCAGGGGCGGGACGCCTGGGTGGCTCAGTTGGTTGAGCAGCTGCCTTCGGCTCAGGTCATGATCCCAGCATCCTGGGATTGAGTCCCACATCGGGCTCCTTGCTCAGCGGGGAGCCTGCTTCTCCCTCTGCCTCTGCCTGCCTCTCTGTCTGCCTGTGCTCGCTCTCTCTCTCTCTCTCTCTAACAAATAAATAAATAAAATCTTTAAAAAAATAAATAAATAAAATTGCAGGGGCCAGGGTGCCTGGGTGACTCAGTCATTAAGCTTCTGCCTCCGGCTCAGGTCATGATCCTAGGATCGAGCCCTGCGTCAGGCTCCCCGCTCAGCGAGATGCCTGCTTTTCCTTCTCCCACTCCCTCTGCTTCTGTTCCCTCTCTCACTGTGTGTCCCTCTGTCAAACAAATAAATAAAATATTTTAATAAAATAAAATTGCAAGCCTGACTGGCTGTCTCAGTCAGGGGAGCATGTGACTCTCGATCTCGGGGTTATGAGTTCAAGCCCCACATTGGGTGTAGAGTTTACCTAATTAAAAACATTTTGAATAATGACATGCAATGGAATTAAATCGCAAAATATCCCTCCCAGCATTCCCTCTCCGGGGCCCTCCTCTATGCTCACTACTACCTACCCTCCAGTCAAACTGCATTTTGGTTACTCATTTAGTCCAGTATCTGTCTCCACCTTAATGCTGACCCCACAAGGACAGTGGCCTTTGGCTGTCTTGTCCTTGCATTTCACCAGCCCCGAGAACAGGGCCCACCATGACACAAGTGCACAATAAAAATATGTTCCAACAAGCAAAGGCAGACAGGGAAGAAGGAAGCAGACTGGGCTGGAGTTTCAAAGAAGATTGGCCGGAGGGGAGTTCAGGACCCATTTCACAAAAGGGGAAACAGAGTCCCAGAGAGGTCAAGGAGCTAGAGCAGTGTTCCAGGTCTCCCAATTTCTTGAGGGAAGCCAGGATCCTGGGTACTGACGGCAGCTAACAAGACGAGTCTCCGGGCCAGACAGCCCAAAGGCAGCCAGAGGCTCTCCACTGGACTGGAAAGGTCCTGATTCACTGCCACCCTAGAAAACTTTTTTGGCGAAATGACATCTTCCATCCACACCACGCCCCTCCCCTGCCCCTGCCCCTGCCCCATATTTCCGCTTGGAGCAAGCAGACTCCGGGAGAACAGAGTCCCCTCCCACCCGGCCTCCCCACCCTGCAGCCTTGTCATCTGCAGAGCCCTCATCCCTGTTGTGCCCAGGCGCCCCCCAGCCCCACGAATCGGGCCCCCTCAGCCCGCCCAGGAGTGCCAGCCGCCCGCAGCGGCAGATGGCACAACTACGGAAGGGAAAAATACCAAGCCGAGGATCTAAATACGTCGACACTACACAACATGCAGGGAACCGGGCAAACAAAGGGAGCCACGGACTCCGAGGGCCGGGAGACCAGGCAGAGCCAGCCTGCCACTCCGGAGCTCCGGAAGGAAAGACAGGACCCCCCGGCAGGCACGCAGAGCCGGCCCCGGGAGTGCGGGCAGCAGCCACGGTACCATTTTTACGTGTCCATTTGCTCCGCAGCATTAAGAGCCCTGGCGGGAGGCATTCCGAGCACAAAGCAGACACTAGCGGTGCGTTATTTACTGAGTCACCCTTCCTGGGCGCTGAATTCTGGGCACCGAAGCCCAGCCATGATGAGTTAGGTCCCCCAACGGGTTAATTTAGGTTAACACCGAAAAACAACCCGGCTCAGAAGCACCAGGCGATTCCAAACACTCCATCGCCCTCGGTAATAAAATACAGCAAATCAAATTGGACTCCATTGATTTTTTATGTAACTATTTTGGGACTGAAGTGCAAGGAGAGGCTACTGATCAGTTAAGGAGTCGAGTGTCAGGGAAGGGAGTTCAGAGCACCCTGACTGCGGACCCAGGGGCTTTAAGCAGGGGAAGACGTCGGAATTCAACTCCAAGAACCTAGGCTTCTTTCTCCCCTCCCCTCGGCGGACAGTGGGCATCAAGGGCCATCCTGCACTAAGAGGCAAGTAGCAAAACAAGCACGTGGGTGGCGAATAAAATAACAAAAAGCAACCGTGCTTTGTCTCTCCCCGTGGCACCTGTCACTGCCTTGACATCATGTCTCTCTTTGTCTGTTGTTTCATTATGGTCTTGCTCCATCAGAATACCAGCTCCTGAGAATGGGGGCTGTGTCTCCTTTGTTCCATACTGTACCCTCACAGTGCTCAGAGCTGATCAATTTCTGGCTGATGAATGAATGAGGGAGGGAGGGAGCGGGTAGCTCCTGGCACCTGCCGTGTGTCAGGCACTGTGCAGGGTACCTTACGAGTGTTCCCATTCCTTCTGCCTGGAACACCCTTCTCCAGGTTGGCTCCTTCTGATCATGCAGGTCTCAGATTAAGATGAATGCCACCTTCTCCAGGAAGTCTTCCTGGATTACCCAGTCACTCCCCATCACGTTGCCTTGTGTGCAGGAGCGCAGATTACTGTCGAGGACTTTCCCGTTTATGAGTTTGTTGGCTCCTTGTCTCCCTCTCTCTCTCCATCACACAATCCTGCCCTAGAATGCAAGCCCCTGGGGGCGCCTGGGTGGCTCAGTGGGTCAAAGCCTCTGCCTTCAGCTCAGGTCATAATCTCAGGGTCCTGGTTCGAGCCCTGCATCAGGCTCTCTGCTCAGTAGGGAGCCTGCTTCCCTTCCTCTCTCTCTGCCTGCCTGTCTGCCTACTTGTGATCTCTCTCTCTCTCTGTCAAATAAATAAATAAAAATCTTTAAAAAAAAAAAAAAGAAAAAGAAAAAGAACGCAAGCCCCTGGAGTCACAGTTAAGCTGGAGGGCAGGGAAACTGAGGGAAAACTCCAGGCCAAGAGGGCACCTTAGAGGCAGGAAAGACAGGAGTCGGGCCCTTTGGGGAAGAGACCCCCACCCTGCCACTCATGGTCAGTGTTGTCTTGATCAGGTCCCTGTGCCCCTCTGAGCCTCAGTATCCCCAACAGGGATACAACTGAGCCCCAAAGCTCTCCCCGGAGGGTGACCCAAGAATCCAGAAAAACCCAAAGCGAGAAGCCACCATTAACCTTCACTTCACAGCTCTGACCATTACAGCAAAGAACCCACCCGGCCTTCCCTTCTTGCCTGTCCTCCTCCTGTTAACCCCGGGTGGTGCAGACAGCTCCCTCACTCCCTTGGTGTTGCCCAACTTTGTGATCAGATCAGTAAGGGGGTAAGGTCAGGGTCTGCCGTCGGCTGAGTGTCTGTGTCCCCCTGAAGTTCATACGTTGAAACCTGAGCCCCGATGTGATGCTATCAGGAAGTGGGACCTCTGGGAGGCAATGAGGTCATGAGTGTGGAGCCTCACGGGTGGGATTAGTGCCCTCGTAAAAGAGACCCCAATCCCCCGCGCCCTTCCATCGCGGGGGGACACAGCAACAAGATGGCATCTAGGAGCCAGGAAGTGGGCTCTCACCAGAACATGCCCATGCCGGCGCCCTGATCCTGGACTTCCTAGTTCTCAGAACCATGAGAAATAGGGTCTGTTGTTTACGAGGCACCCAGCCTGTGGCATTTTGTTATGGCAGCCTGCGTGGACTAAGATAGAACCCATTTTACAGATTGGGAAACTGAGCCTCAGAGAGATTTTTTTTTTCCCCCAATATCTCCCAGTTTCTAGGGAGAAGTTAACAACCTGGACTGTGGCACTGAAACCTCCCACTTTTTAAAGGCTGGCAACCAATAAGAGAAGTCTGCGGGCAGACGCGGCCCAAGGGCAACCCTCTCCCAAGGGCAACCCTCTCCCCCAGGACTTCCAGGCAGGCTCAATTCTCCCAACGCCAATCCCCCTCCCCATGCACTCCAGGGCTCCTGACCAAGGGGGCTGGCTTTAGAGCAGCCCAAATCCCCCAAAACTATTTTCTCAAAAAAGAGTCAATTCTGCCTTCAACTCAAGACACATCCCTGAATCCCCTGGGCCCAAATTAGTCTCCAGTTCCAATCAGTCGCCCACAACCCTCGGTGTCCACGCGCACAGAGAAGGGAGCAGTTCAGAGCAGACTCGGAGCCAGGCTCACTGTGGGTTCCCGTGCATCCCCCCTCCCTCTCGGGCTGTGTGACCTTGCATAAGCCACGGCACCTCTGGCACCTCTGTGGGTCTCCGCTTCCCCATCCATAGAGTGGGGCGAACACCAGTCCTTACCCCCGTGGGGTAGTAGAGGACGCACTCAGAACACACAGTCAGTCGGGGTCAGTCACTGAGATGCCGACTCTGAGGTCCGCTGAAACAGAAAGGAGGGGGATTCCGTCCGCCAAAGTCGGCCTTTAACAGAACCACCCAATCCCTCAAGGGCACCCAATCTGAAGGATTCCCAGCTGCCTGCAGAGTGGACCCCCATCTGTTTGATTTCTGTGGCTCTAAGCCTCAGTTCACAGGAACAGATGTACCTGTTACAGAAAAGCAGCACAAGCCCCCAGAGAAGGCGGGACCGTGGAAAGGATGCGACTTGGAATCCACGCACCGTGGGATCGCGTAGCCCATCCGCGCACCGGGCAGTGTGAGGCCCCACAGGGGCATCTGGTGGCGGGGTGGGGGGGGTGGGGGGCGGGGCACAGAGCAGCACCTGGGCCAGGCTCCTGACACTGTGTGACCGCAGGCAAGTAACTTAGCATCTCTGGATCTCAACATGTTCCCCTAGAAACTATGAGTACTGACTGCTCACCTGCCAGTACGTGCCGAGACAATGCAAGGCCTGGGACGGGGCCTGGGACACAGCGAGCACCTTCGGCAGCTCTTGGTTCCGTCACCCCGTCCCCAGGGGTCCCCAGGGGCCCTGCTGCGAGGACCCACTGCCTCTGTGAGCTGACCCCTGCTATTCTGATCCCGCCCAGCAGCTGCCATCCTCATGACCTTGGGCTCCTTAAGTGGAGCCACAGTCCCCTCAAGGACCATACAGTAGAGCTCCTTTACCAGAAAGACTCCCCTGTGTCCCGTGAGAAACGCCTGGGTGGAGAGTTTTTTTAAAAAGAGAAATTGTGTGAGCTAGGAGCGTGCTCAGGCACCAACGCACCGTGTGACCCTGAGCAAGTCACTCCCCAGCCCGAGTCCCCTTTTCCCCATCTGCAAAAGGGGCTGTGGGGGGAGGGGAGGAGATGCTCTAGGATGCCTCCTTGCTCTGCAAGACCACTCACTTACTCCAAGAGAGAGCTGGTGGTGCCACTCGGGCCCCAGGATGCCGCCTGCGGGGCCAGGGCACCCCCATCTCCCCACGGTGACAGGCCGCACACGCTTGCTCAATGCCATAGCTACAAAGGGAAATTCACTATTAGACCCAGGAGAGAAGAAAGGAGCCACCCAGCCACGTACAACTTGGGGGGCTCGTCCGGGAACAAGGCCTCTGGAAGGGCTTTGCCGGCCCGGAGACCACCCTCCTGGACTTCACACCAACAAACGAGGGGTTTCTTTGGCTCTCTTGGATCATGGCAACCACCGTGCTCATTGCTGGCTCTGAGCACCGCTCATGCAGAAGCGCCACCATGCAGAAGCCCCACGCCTCCCAAGTCCCTTGCATCCGGTGGGGGGTGGGGGGCTCGAAATGATTTACTCTGGGAACTTCCACTGTACTGTCATTAAATCACTCAGGGGAGGCGACAGCATTTGCATACCGCTCCCCCCGACCTCTCCGAAGAGCAACACCATCCACAGGCAACCCCCCAAAATCCCCCAAAACCACTATTGTAACAAGAATGAAATATACCACAGGCCATGCCAAGGTGCCGGGCAGGGTGAGGAGTGTCTCTTCTTTGAGGCCAAAGCTGCCTCGCCCATACCCCGCACTAGCAGGCTCTGCCACTCACAAGGCCCCTCTGTCAGAGGCTCTTCACCCACCCCAATTTTATAGACCCGGAGCACAATGGGTCAATGAAGGAAGGCGCGTCCATTTTCCCCAGCAGGGGTTCTAACAGCGCCGCTAATTTGCAAAGCCATAGCATGCACAAAAGTGGCTTGAATAATGGGGGCCCCCTAGTCGCTAAGCTGGGAGATTTGTGCTGACTCTTACCAAGTACAGTTCCATATGTTTAAGAGCTTGCAAGGCTGAAAGAAGTACGCCCACCAGACTCTTTACCATGGCAGCTACCCACGCGGGGGGTGGGGGGGCCACGGAGCAGACAGTCCCTGTGTGATGGGGGAGAGGGCGTCCTTCCTTCCCTCAGAACCCTTCCAGCCCCTCTCCCAGAACCTCAGCCAAACGCGGTCGGTAAATCATGCCAGAAATTACCCAGAAAATCCAACCAGCTCTGAAGGAAGCTCTAGCTAATTCCTCTGAACCTTTCCACCAACAGTAAGCAGCTAAGTATCTTTCAAGAATTCCAGCCCTGTTTTTTTCTTCCTAGCTCTCCTAACTGGTGCTAAATATAGAGTTATCAAACTGTCTCTCTTTATGTCCCTGGTAGGGACCGGTGGAAGACTTCCACGGGCTCCCAAGAACCTAATGATGGCACAGAGGGCTCTGTCCTAGTGGCATTCGCCAAAAGAGCTGCCCAGCTGAGACTGGGGAAAAGCAGCTGGGCAGCTCGGCCAGGGGCTGGGCCAGCAGCAGGTTTCAGGGGCGGCACACCTTCCCTGCCAGGATCTGGCCCCCCAGAGCCAGACACAAGCTCTTCTGTTGCTAGGGGAGGGGTGGGGGTTCTCCATCTTCTCTTACAAGCACTAGGCAGCCAGCTTCTCGGAGAGATTTCCAATATTCCCCTATGAGCACATCCAGGCAAAGGCTGACCCCCGTGGAGAAACAAAATAGAGACAGAACTGCAATTTTCAAGTCCAAGGGACTGCACTTTTGGGAACAGGTCCCAGGGCTTCAGCTAGGAAGAAACAGCCTTGACCCCCCCCCCCCCTTGTGTACCACAGAAGAAAGCTGAGAGAACAGCTATCACAGCTGCCTGGGGCCAGGCAGACTGAAGACTCATCCACACATTAAGCCCAGGCTGAACGCCGATGGATATCTCTGACAGAAGGTTCTCTCCGAGTGGAAGGTTTTATGAAATATTTTGGGTCACTTAAGGGCATTTCAGAGTAAGTCAATATTTACTTTTTTCCATGCAAATACATCACACATTAAGTTGGCATACAAGGTGTGTTCCTAAATGCAACCTCCCTAAAGCAGTTACAGCCCGAAAAGTTAAAGTTCTATTTTCCTACAGCAGCCTGGGTGTCTATGCGGTTTGTTTGTTAAGGAAATGAGAATTTTTCTAACGCGAAAGCTATCTGCTCCCACATCATGGGTCCCCATTTTAAAAATGTTTGGAGAACTGAGCTCCCCGAACGCACACGGATGTTGCTCGTGACTGTTCCGGGTTCATCTGAGCCTTTAGGATTGTCTCCGCTGTTTGGGGTGGGGGGAGGGGAGGAGAGGGATTGGCATTTTAAGACAGGTTTCCTCTAGATCCAACATGTAGCCACCCCAAGGTGGTAGCTTTCCAAACTCCAGCAGAGAGAAAATACATGATTATTTCGCCTTCCCCACTCACTAGGTTTTGGCGACAGCTGCGTCGGTTTCAGCAGGGAGCCCGGCTCCATGGTACCCAGGCAATGGCTCTAGGCATCACCACGTTCCGGGCGGCCCCGCGCGCGCGGGGCTGCCTGGCCGCCTTGGGGTCAAGGCGCTGGGGCAGCACGCATCTCCAGAAAGCGAGAAGCAGGCTGCGCCTTGCCTAAGGGGAGGTCACTTGGGGAGGGGACATGTTCAGGGAAGGGGGGGTTGTAAAATGTAAAAGCAGGAGGGTGCGGCGAGGCGCGGGGAGAGGCTGCGGACAAGCCAGACAGACTGCGCCGACCGAGACGACCTCAAGGCTGGGGCCCCGCAGGTGTCCTGGCAACGCACGGTCGTGCGTCGTCCGGGGGCATCAGGAAATCGGGAGAAGGGGTCCACCGACGCCCCATCACGCAAAACCCCGCGGGAACCAGGACCCGGCGGGGCGAGGAGGGGGCTAGATTCCTGGAGGCGCGCCCCCACCCGCCTCGAGAGGCTGAGCGCCTCCGGTCTGTTGCCCCCGCGCGCCCCGAAGGGATCCGCAGGGGAGCTGGGGACTGGGGAGGAAGGCTGGCGGGCTCTCCCGCTGGGCAGAGTACGTGCCGGGGACCCCCTGGGTTCCCGGGGTCTCCGCAGAGCTGCCCGAGTCCGGGAGATGCGAGCTGCCGGGGACTTGCGAAGGAGGTGGCCGCCCCGCGCGGGAGCCAACTTTGTGCGCGGCGGCCGGGGCCGGGGATGGGGTCCGGGGACGCGTTACCTGGGCACCGGAGCGCAGTCAGCGCCAGCAGGAGCCCGAGCGGCGGCGCCCGGCCCGGGGGCGGCATGGTCCTCGGCGCGCGGTGGGCGCGGCGCGGGGCTGCTCCTGTCGCGCGCCCGGCCCGGCCCGCGGCTCCCGGGGGGCAGCCCCGGGCGGCTACGCTCGGGCGCCGGGCATGGCTCGCCCCCAGGGCGCCGCTCTTCCCCAGACGCAGGCGGCCGGCGCTGGCGGCGCTTCCTCCGCTCGCCCCTGCGCGCTCTCCGGGGCTCGGCCGTGCGCGGCCGGGGAGCTGGGGGCCGCGGGGGCTCAGCGCCCCGCGCCCGCGCCGGCGGCCCCGCA
>ML104364.1:70968-111680 GCA_003697995.1 Taxidea taxus jeffersonii
CCCATCGCCGTGGCGCCGCCGCCGCCGCCGCCTCTGCCTGCGCCAGCTGCCGGCCGCCCCTCAGCCCGCGAGAGAGTGAGCGAGCGGCGAGCGCGGGGAGGAGGGCGGGGCGGCGGCGGGAGGGCGGGGCCGCGGAGGGGGCGGGCCCGCCGCCGAGACGGGGCCCAGCGCGGCCGCCCGGCCCCAGGCCGCGGGACGTGCCACTCCCCGGCGTCCCTGGGGGAGGGCGCCGGGCCGCACAGGCCCGGGGAGACCCGCGGGGGTGGCCGGGGGCGTGGGCGCGGACGGGGCCGCGGGAGGGGGCACCTGCCGGACGAAAGCATACTGACAGGGGTGTATTCGGGCCAAGCGGCGGGAGTTCCCAAGGTCGCAGGGTGGGGGAGATAGGGGAAGGTCCTTGGAATGGGGCAGCGACGCCTGGGGGGAGGGGGTGCGGGGGGATGAGGTCCACAGGGCACAGGGATTGCAAGGCTGAGCGCAGACGAGAGGTCCTGGGATAAATTTGGCACTGCTGGGGGGGTGCCTGTGGGGGAGGGGAGGGCAGGGCTGGACTCTGGGAGTTGGGGGCTACCTGAGATCCCACCGAGCCCCAGGACCAGGACCGGTGCGCTGGCTGGGCGCGGTCAGGGATCCTGAAGGACATCATCGAAGGCGTCTTGGGATGTCTACCCAGATGTGAGGCAGGGACCCTCGGGCGCCCTTATTTACCCGAGCAAGAGGACGCCCTGGAGGCGGAGGGGCCGTGAGACGAGGGGTGAGCTCCCAGGGCAGGGCAGCTCAGCCACCGCGCGAGGGTGTAGTGGAGGCGGGTCGGGGACTTGGTGGTGGGATTCTTCCAACCTGGGGACGGGGCCTCACTGGGGGTCACAGCACCTACTATCCACTGACCCCCGCGCCGCCACCCCTCACCCAACCCAGGCGGGGCAATTGGGGCGCAACACAATGAGTGAATCATGCTGGGCGCACGTGGGGGCTCCTGCACCCGTCCTCAGATGCCCTGAAACTTGCCCCACGCAGCTAGAGGGAAGGTGGGCCCCTGAGGTGGGAGTCCTTGCTCGTCCCAGCTCCCATGTAGCCATGGGCTCCAGCTGCCTGGGTTTTCCGTTAAAAAGTGGGTCAAACTCTTTGGAAATAGGCTGTGGGGGGAGGCAGAGTCTCAAAGTCTTGGCTGAGAACCCTGCCCCACCACTCTTTGGTTATGCTACCTGGGTCGAGTCATTTATGCTCCCCAGCCTCAGTTTCCCCATCTGAGAAGTGGAAGCCATTGCAGTGTCCACCTGGTGTCCCACATAAGGCAATATAAAGCCCCTGACCTATGAAGTAAGAGCTCATTTAAAGGGATCCACTGTGGACATTATCATTCTCATCATTACGGTCATTATTATCATGTATCCGATTTTCCTCTGTGGGCCCAGAGCTCACATCAGAAGAACAATCCTCCCCCCTCCCAGCTGGTGAGGGAGGATGGTGGGGGACAGGGCACCTGCTTCATTAGTACAGACAAGCTCATTAGCAGAAGCGGCGCTCAGCTCTTCTTAGATAAAAGAAGGAAGAAAGAGCTAGGGGCAGGTGGCGAGTCTCTAGGCCAGGTTAATTGCAAGACAGAAAGGGATTTTCCCAGAGCAGCTAATAGGCTTCTTTCTCAAAGAACCTATGCACTGGCCAAGCCCGCTTTGGGTTCTCTGGCAAGGCCTGTGATCCATGCATGGAGAACCAAATATCAGGCTGGACAGTGGGTGGTCTCCTGGGTGGGGGCCGGGGGGGGGAGGGGAGCGCCTGCGAAGGGCCCATCTGTCCCCTCTCTGTGACTGTTCCCCTTGCTGGGAGGAGGAGCCCACCCCCTCCCACCCCCAGGACGTTGTCACCATTTCCTGGGATCCTCCCAGCCTGGCTGCCTCCCCACTCTTTCCCACTCCTGAATTCATAAGGATTTGCCGAGCTGAGCCCCTACTGTGTGCAGGGACGGTAAGGGGGTGGGGGAAGGAACCCGGAGGAAAAAATGAATGGAATGCAGGTGCCTGCCCCTCCGGGAATCCTCTATCTCACCCAGAGAAAATGCATACACAGCTAATCCCTAGGGAGCTCCTAGCTGGTGGGGTAGGAGCCAAGGCACCCACGTGTTTGACCAGATGCAGGCCAGTGAGGGCTGGGGGTCTGTGACCAAAGACAACAAGGCATTTTCCGGCGGAGGTGCCCTGGGAAGGGATGAATAGGTCTCAGTCCCTGAGCCAAGGGTTATACAGTGTCAGGAGTGATGGCAGACAACCTCCCAAGGACTACCCTCCCAAGGGACTATGCCCCCCCAACACACACACCCCACAGAGCCATCTTGCTTCTGCAGGGCAGGGCTGGGGTCGCAGGCACATCATTTGCCTACCTCTGCCCTCCCCCACCTCCCCACCCCTGGTCCTAGCTGTTCCTCAGGCTCAGGGTTCCCACCTCTGCACTCTGCCCTTGCCTGTCTCTGCTCTGGGCACACCCGACCCCTCTCTTCCCCCTGCTGCCTCCCGTTCGGAGCTCAGCGCAAACATCACCTCCTCAGAGAGGCCTTCCAGGACTAGCCATCTAACACCAGGACCCTCCAGAGCCTGTTGGCTGGCTCCCTGGAAAAAGCCCGCATCTCTAGATCTTGGGGTCTGCGTTCCAGCCCCGTGTTGGGTGTACAGATTACTTTAAAAAATAAATAACTTCGAAAAAATAATTTTAAAAATGTGAATAAATAAAATAGACCCCTCCCCAGCCGTGTTCCTATAGTGTTCAGAGTACTGCTGTTACAGAGCGAAGGTGGGTGGGCACAACCCCTGCCCCGCCATCCATCCCGGCTAAAGATGGCTGGGGAGAGGGACCTGTTCCTGGTGGCTTCTCCACGCCGCCGTGTGGCATTGGACGAGCCCCTGGATCCTCTGAGCTCATTAGTTGAGATGAGAGCTCCAGCCCTGCCTCCGCGGGTCCTGTGGTTGGGGGAGGACTCCTGCGTGTTCAACGAGGCCTCCGGAGTCTAGACGATAATGGGGGTATTTCCAGCCCTATTCTGAGCAGGTTAAAAAAGCCTTCCTGGATCCTGAAGGGGTCCGAGTGGGTGGGAGGGACTGGCAGCTGCGACCTAGGAGGACACCACCCGCCCCCCACCAAAGCTGGGCAGAGCCCTCCTCTCACACCTACCCCATCCCCCGACCCAGCAAACCCCGAATCTCACCCCCAACCTACTGGCCTCATAGCCCGGGGGCAGGATCAAGAATTAAACAGCCCAAACTCTTCCCCTGTGTACAGATGGGGAAACTGAGGCAGATCCCACTAAGAGCCAGCTCGAGGCCCTCTGCTGCCCCAGGTCCCGCAGCACCCCTACCCGTCAGGCAGGTGCCCCCACGCGGGTCCTCTCGCGCCCTTCCCCGCCCCCAGCTCCGCTCTGCTCAGCCCACGCGGCTGCCCGGCCGCAGGCGTAGAGCGACACTGCCATCTCGTGGCTGTCGCTGGCACTGCGGGCCTGGCCTGAGCCGCAGAAGGAAGACCGTGAGCCCAGGGCAGGGGGCAAGGGGGGCACCGGGCAGAGAGATTTCCCCACCCCGGCCGAACTCGCCCCAGCTTTGGAAGGCCCCTGGGTCCTGCGCACCGCCCACGTTTCCAACACGCGTGCGGCGACCCCCGTCGTGACCCACCAGTTAAGATGTTCCTTGCCAAGACGGACTGTCCTTTTCCGATGCAAATATTCCCGTTTTCGCTGAAATGGTAGCTGGCACTCTTTCCAGCTTGCCCCACCTCGGAACGGTGGGTGAGGAGAGCCTCTCAAATAGCAAGTGAGCTCACTTGGTTGGATAGGAAATCAAGGACAGAACTGCGACACCTGAATGTACTGACAGGTGATGGAAGGAAGGGTCCCCTTCCTGGGGACCCCGGACTGCAAGTACCCCACCTCTCTCTCTCTGTTCCATTTCTCTCTTTTGTTTTCTGCATAGCAGTTGTGACTCCCTGCTCTCACGCATACCGGGAGAGAAACTCCATTCCTCCTGGTCTCCCCCTCGGGGAGGTCAGCCCCGTCTTCTTCACCAAATACCTAGTGCCGGGAACAGTGCTGGGCACTAAGGGGACCGTCCAAGAAATAGTGGTGAAATCAGCGACTGAAAAAGGACACTGGATTAAGAGGTGAGCCATTTGGGGCGCCTGGGTGGCTCCGTCGGTCAAGCATCTGCCTTCGGCTCAGCTCATGATCCCGGGGTCCTGGGATCGAGCCCCGCATCGGGCTCCCTGCTCAGCAGGAAGCCTGCCTCTCCCACCCCTTCTGTTTGTGCACTCTCTCTCTCTCTCTCTCTCTCAGTCTCTGTCCATTAAGTAAATACATAAAATCTTAATAAATATTTTTTTTTAAAGAGCTGAGCCTTGGAAGTTGGCAGAAATTCCGTGAAAATTGTGAACAGGAGGGGCTTGAGTCTACTTCCAGGTTGAGTCCCAGTGGGTGTGGAGCCCCCGGGGGAAGAATGGCTTCCAGGTGTGGCTAAGCAGAAAGCGCCCTAACCAACCCCCACCCACTTCCCCTCCCCCAAGCCTCCCATAGTTTCCCAGTGGGACCTGGGAGCAGAATGATCCCTGGAGGCCTAGATTGACCCAGAGTAGGGGTGGAGATGGGGAAGACAAGGCCTTTGGGAAGACCTGCAGGGGTTTTAACCGCTCCGGGGCAGAACAAACAAATGCTAGCATTTAACACAGACCAGGCGGGCACAGCTCTAAGGGCTTTCCGTGGTTTGGTTTTTTATTTTTGTAAATTACACATAACACAAAATTACCATTTTAACCACTTTATACAATTCAATGGCACCGAGTACATGAATGATGCTGTGAAACCCATCACCAATATCCAGTTCCAGAACTTTTCCACGACCCCAAGGAGACTCCTTGTGCCCAGCTCCTCCCCATTCCCCGCTCGGGTCAGCCTCAACCAACCACCCAACCACTCTCTCTCAGTCTCTGGATTTGCCTGTGCTGGCCACTTCTTAGAAATGGGGTCTTTGTGTCTGGCTTCCTGCACTCAGCATGTCTGCGAGGTGGAGCCATCGCTGGAGCACAAATCCCCAGCTCATTCCTTTTTTGTAAAGGAAGCATAGTCCATCCTGTGGTTAGGTCACATTTGTGTAGCCACACGTCTGCTACTGGACATCAAGATTGTTGGCGCCTTTTGGCCGTTGGGAGTAGTGCAGCTGTGAATGCTTGGGTACAAGTTTCTGTCACAACACCTGCCTTCAGTGGCTTGGGGCTGACACACTGTAATTCATCGGATCCTCAGAACTATCTGTTCATTGTACGGTTAAGGGAACTGACCCCCCCCCAGGGAAGATTGAGCAATGTGCCTGTGGCCACAGGGTCAGCCCGCGAGGAGTGGCAGGGCCAGAGGTGACCCAGGCAGTCTGACCCCGGGGGTCTCTGAGTCCCCAAGATGGATGGGTTGTGCCTCTCCTACCCACTACGGCCTCCGCACACACTAAGACCCCCAGAAACTCAGATGCAGCCTTAATTCCTCCCCAAGAGGGTCCCCATTGGTTTGAGTGGCATCAGGCTGAGCCCTGAGGGCAGGGGGAGGAGTCCTGATAAGTCTCAGCCAATCACATCCCCTCCTGCCACGGAGCGGACTAAAGGAGGCATGTGACCCAGTGCTGGCCAATGAGATGTAAAGGGTAGTTGTGGGAAGATGCTTTCCTGGACCAGATGACAGAGGCAAGGGGCCCATTTTACCCTCCACCTCTTCCCTCTTGCCGCCTTAGAGAGTGAGGTGTGATGGGAGAGCTCTGGCAGCCTCTTTTGACCTCGAGGCACCACAGTACGTCTTCCTACAACAGGTGGCAGAACAGAAGGACAGACAGCTCCTGACAAAACCTTGAGCCACGTGTCAGCCCCCAGTCCAGACTCCCCGTCCACTGAGATGGACGAGGGATGAGATATATTTATAACATATCTGAGATGATAAACTGAATTAAACAAGCTACTTGTAGCCAAAAGCAGCCTGATAAACCTACGTACAGGAAAAGCCCCCAATGGACTGCGATATGTATTTTCCACTCAACAAAAGATCACAGGTCAAATAAATGGTAGAAAGTATGAAAAATGTTATTTCCTGTATACTAACTTTGTGAGGGTTGTTTTTTCTTTCTTTTCAAAACCGGTGTTCCTGGCACAAAAGAAACAAGTATTGAAAAGGCATAACCCCCACCCCTCGGAGATAACCACCTCTAATATATTCATGTGTTTTCCATCGCTTCCTCTAACTACAGTCTATATACAACTTATTAAAAATGAGCTCCCCTGGGGCCCCGGGCTGGCTCAGTCAGTAGAGCACGGGAGTATTTCTCTGGATTGTGAGCTGGAGCTGCGCCTTTGGACACAGGCATGGGCAGTCCTGCAGGGTAGTCCCTAAAGAATGGATCGTCAAGTGAAAGCAGGCACAGTTCAGGCATTTCCACATCAAGCGCCTCTCGGACAAGTTGAACCAATCCAAATTCCCATGCGTGCAGAGCGGTGCCCATTTGCATTTTTAATATACACTCTCTGGCTTATCCAATTAATAAAAGATTTCCCATTTAGGTTAGTTCATTATACATTACGAATTTGTAAATATCAAGGAGACGGTCACAACGAAATTTAGAAATTCAGTGAGATCATCCCTAGTTATGACTTTATGGTCACTTGTTATAATTGTTCAACCCACTATGCTTTGGTAAAATATGGGTGTGACGGATGGTATCGAGCCATTGTCGGGACATGGGGTGGGCTTTTCCCTGTCTGCATAGTTCTTCATTCTGAGCACATAGGCCTGTGTACAGTTTTCAGTATTTTTTATTTCTCTCACAAATTATATTTATTCTTTAGTCTTTGCTTAGGGGAGCTTCCTGTGGGAAAATTAGAGAGCATTTTGGACCACGCCAGGATTAACATGCATTAGCTTCTCCACATTTGCAAAGTCCCAAAGTTCCGGAGGAGGGGCAGGAAGTGATGCAACACAGGACAGGAGGGGGTGGTTATGGAAATATTGGACAGACGAGATCAGTGCCCGGAGGACGTGGTCCTCACGTTCCTGTTTTGGAGGACCCAAGCTCGAGTTGATGGGCTCATTAAATCACAGCATTTCGCTACAAAGGGCCAAGAGATTTCTTCTTGTCTAGAACCACCAGGCTCAAAACAGTGTTATATTTTATAACAATAAAGCCAAAGCCAGAAGGGATTGATTTGTTCACATCATCAAAACGTCCACAGCTTCAGGCTTGGCTGGTTCCAGGAACCCAGTGTCCTCAGGATTCCAAGTCAGCAGAAGAACAGCAGGAAAGAAATATGATTGCTTACAGTGAGGTCATGTTCCTACCCTTGAACCAATCACAGTGCCAGGGGAAGGGATATGCTGATTGGCCAGGCTGGAGTCCCATGCCCAACCCCAGAGCTGGGAGAGGCTTCAGCCCTGCACAGACCACACAGCCTGAGAGCAGGGTGCGGTTGTAGAGGACAGGGATTCCGGGGACAGCTGTCCACGCAAGCAGGTTCAATGCAGAGAACAGACCCGGGAAGACTCTGCATCCATGAGGGAGCTCCCTCCTTGCCCTTACATTTCATTCAGCAGATGGAAGACACAGATGATGCTTATGCCTTTAAGAATATTAAAAATATTCTCACACAGTCACATTTCCTTTTTTTTTTTTAATTTATTTATTAGAGAGAGAGCACAGGCAGAGTGGCAGGCAGAGGCAGAGGGAGAAGCAGGCTCCCTGCCAAGCAAGGAGCCCGATGTGGGACTCCATCCCAGGACGCTGGGATCATGACCTGGGCCGAAGGCAGCCGCTTAACCAACTGAGCCACCCAGGCGTCCCATTTCCTTTTTTTCTTTTAAGATTTTATTTATTTGAGAGAGAGAAAGCACAAGCGGGCAGAGGTGGGGAAGGGGCAGAGGGAGAGAGAGAAGCAGGCTCCCCACTGAGCAGGGAGCCTGATGTGGGGCTCAATCCCAGGACCCTGGATCATGACCTGAGCCGAAGGCAGTTGCTTAATCGACTGAGCCCCCCAGGCGCCCTGTGGTCACATTTCCTTAAGCATGTTTGCGTTGAATGAGTCTTATACTTTGGACCCTAGAGCTGGGGTACCCCAATTTCCCGCCACGGACACTCTAAATAAGGTAGCCGTTAATTAAGGTAGCCTTGTAGGTTAATTAAACCTACAAGGGGCAGTCCCCGAGAGCAGCCCACACCAGGGCATCCCTGATGAATTCTCAGCATGTCTCAGCTGCCACTGTGCTTCCCTGCCTTAGTGAGAGGAGGAAGCCCTCAGCATTACCTCGAGTGCCCCTTAACATCTGGTCGACTGATGGAATGTGACCACCTTTCTCTTACTGTTTACAAAGACCTTCTGGTGTGACAAGCCACGTAACCATCCCAGCAGAATCAGGGGGCGTATCTTCAGCCCCATTTTACAAATAAGGAGACTGAGGCTCGGGGATTTGATCCACTTGCTTTAAGTCACCTAAAAATGGCAGAGTTGGGGCTTGAAGCTTCTCTGAGCCGCCACAGTGCTCTTCCTCCCTCGGCAGAAAGCCGTTCCCGACGCAGAGCCGCAGACAGAGCTGCCTCCCAAGGGTCAAAGCACGGCGCCCGCCCCGAGATGTGACTGTTGGCCGGGCTTCTGCCTTGCTAGCATGGCCACACCATGAATACTGGCAGCTGCGCAACCTGTCCCACCAGTGCGGGCCTGGAACAGAGCGGGGGACAACCTGGGCGGCCAGGACCGATCAGAGGGCGTCGGAGAAAGAAACTGATTATCTGGGAAAGCGGGGATCACTGAAAGCTCTCGGATCCCTGCCATGAAAATTCATGTGTTTTAACGATGCTGAAGGGCTGAGCTCGACATTGGCCCCCAGGCAGCCCCCGCACCTGCTACGGGGCAGGGGTGCCACCCGGTTGATTAAATGCAGCCGTTAAAGCCCCCCTGGGTCTCGCCTCCTTGAAACCACGGCACCTAAAATTTTACTGCGACCGTCTTGACATTTACAAATTCATAATGTATAATGAGCTAAACCCGAAGTGGGGATCTTCTATTAATTGCCTAAAACGGGAGTATATAATAAGAATGAATAAATACAACAAGCCAGGCTGGCCTCGCAGACCTCCAAGAAGCCGGCCATGGAAGGAGGCTTCACACACATGACCCCTTGGGATCTGAGGACTGGGTGGGTGGCTGAGGCCAGTGGCTTTCCCTCAACACGGGGTCGGTCCCCAGGCTGGGAGGGAGAGTTCCCGACCAAAACAGCAGACACTGTCTGGGTGTGTTGCCTTGTTGATGTCTGCTGCGGGTTTCAGAAACACGAGGGAGCCTCGGAGACGCCACGTTGCCCGAATGCCCAAGAGACGTTGGGGTACGGTGGGGGCCCTCAAGGATGCACAGCTAGCAAGTGGCAAAGACTAGATTAGAATCCTCGCCCATCTCTGCTCTCACCCTCTGCTTCAACTATCTCTGTGATTTACAGCACAAAGCTCTCCTTCTACCCCGAGATGTGGCTATTCAGACAATGACCATGGGCTGACCCTGACCTGGGGCCTGCCTGGCCACGGGCAAGGGCCCCATGGCGCTGTGCTCCCCACACCCCGTGGAAAGGAGGCCTGAGTTCCAGGGCTCTTCCGGAGAGCTCATGCAGCTAAAAGGAGAGGCTGTAAACACCAAGTATAAACACTCGAAAGTGCTGACAGCTCCTTGCAGAACGAAGGTCCTGATTATATAACGAAGCTGCCTGGGGAAGGAACACTCGAGCCTGCTCAGGTTTTTCCAAAAAAAAAAAAAAAGGAAAAACAGATTTTAAGAAGTTAAAACTGACCACCTTAACCCTCATTCATTCTTCGTTTACTGAGCCCCTCGTATGCGCCAGGGGCTCGATAAATAGCTCTAGGGGCTGGGGATGGGACAGAGAATCACACCAAATTCCCTGCTCGGGGGAAGCTGACATTCCAGTGTGGGAAGACCATAAACCAAATAAACAGGCAAGACATACAGCAGGTCAGAGGAAAATGGGTGCGAAGGAGAAAAGCAAAACAAAAGTATTTTTATTTTTTTAAATATATTAGTTTTGTTTTTTAATTATTTTTAATTGTTTTTTAAGGAAACTATCCCCCCAACATGGGGCTCAAACTCATGACCCCGAGATTAAGAGTCGTTTGTTCTACTGATCGAGCCAGCCAAGGACCCCAAGAAAGTCGTTGTTGTTGTTGTTTTAAGATCGGATTTATTGGGGCGCCTGGGTGGCTCAGCAGGCTAAGCCTCTGCCTTCGGCTCAGGTCATGATCTCAGGTCCTGGGATCGAGGCCCACATCGGGATCTCTGCTCCGCAGAGAGCCTGCTTCCTCTTCTCTCTCTGGCCTGCCTCTCTGCTTGTGATCTCTGTCCGTCAAATAAATAAATAAAATCTTAAAAAAAAAAAAGATTGGATTTATTTATTTATTTGTTTGTTTGTTTATTTTACAGAGAGAGAGAGCACACAAGCAGGAGGAGCAACAGAGGGAGAAGCAGGCTCCCCGCTGAGCCAGGAGCCCAATGGGAGGCTCAATCCCAGGACCCTGGGATCATGACGCAAGTTGAAGAAAGACAGTCAACTGAGCCACCCAGGCGCCCCCCACCCCCAAGAAAGTATTTTTTGAGTGGAAGAAAAAAGGAGTCAGAAAAAGTTCCCCTGAAAAAGTGTCATTTGAACAAATACTTGAAAGGGTGAGAAAACGAGCCACACAAGTGATGCAGCAAGAACAGGAAGTGCAAAGTCCCTGGGGTTGGATAGTACCAAAGGCAAGAAAGGCATAAATGGAGACCCACAGCCCAGAGTGAAAACTTTGAAAACTCCACAGCCAGAAGACAATAGCTACCAGCAACCAGAAAGCAAAGCCTGCAGCTGCCAGCAAGCGGACGTGCTGGGCCGGCAGGGGCAGGGGGCAGGGAAATGGCTTCTGGGAGGAAGAAGGAGGGATGGAGGGGAGAGCCGATTCAGTCCCACATCTTCTGACGGGCAGAATTCTCAGATGGCTTAAGACTCCCACCCTGTATAACCCCAGGACTGTGAAGATGGCGGATTTTTATTCCTGGGCAGGTTATGTTAAATGGTACACTTGACTTTAAGAAAGGGAGATTATAAGTGACCCCATGAAAGAACGGGGCTCTTCCCAGGGTCAGCTATTTGAAGCCACAGCTGGCTGTGAACCTGGACGGGGCCACCGAGAGGGGCCGTGGGTGGTCTCCACGTGCAAAGGGCAGCCCCCAGCAGAGTGAGCCAGGAACACGGATCTCACTCGGTCCTGCCACCACTGAACTGAACTCCTCCACCACCCCTCAAGCTTGGAAGAGGATCCAAGGTCCACATGAGGCCCCAGCCCACGGGACCCCAAGCGGAGAACGCAGCCGTCCTGTGCCTGGCTCCTGACCCCAGCTGTGAGCAAGCAAGTGGGTGCTGTTCAAAGCTACTAGCTTGGGGTGATTCATACTGCACCAGTAGAGAACTAAGGGATGCTCACTTGATATTCTTGAGCACCTACTATGTGCTGGTCCCTGTGAGGTGCTGGAGACACAGCCCTGGGAGGACAGATAAGGCTCCTCCCGAATGGGGCTTATATTCAAATTAGGGAAATAGATAGTGAGTGAGGAAACAAACAACTAAGCTAATGTCAGATGGCAGCATCCCTGAAAGACGGGGCCCTGGAATAAGGACCCTGGGCTAAGTTTCGGTAGCCCGTTTCTCCCAGCCAGTGAGGCCCACACTGGCAAACCAACTCCCATCAGGCAGAAGCTTTAGCCAAATGACCACCCCAAAGCCCTGTGGGGCTGGCCTGCCCTCTCTACCCTCACCTCCTGCTGCTCTCTTCCTCTTTCCTGGTGTGGTCCCCACGGGCCCTCCTCTTCCTCAAACACACCAGGCTTTTTCCCACCTTGGGACATTTGCACGTGCTCTGGCTTCTTCTCAACTCTCCAGTGTCTCCTGCAGTATCACCTCCTCAGAGACCTTTGCCAACCACCCCTCCTAGGGGGGCCCTCCCCACCCGCATGTCTATTTACCCACCAAGTCTTAGTCTTCTCCTTCGCGTGTATCACTCACAAAATGATCTCACTTATTCATTTGCTTGCTGCCTCTCCCTCCCCGCCTCAGAATGTAAGGTGCAGTCCGCAGACACTGCGCCTTTCACCACTGTCTCCCGGAGCCTAAAACAGTTCCTGGGACATAGGAGACTCTCAGTAAACATCCGCTGACAGAATGATTGGAAACTTCCTCTGATCAGTCAGTGGCTGTTTTTATTTCTTCCAAGAGAGGAAGGCAGAAAAAGCAGTGAAAAAGGAATAATTCATAAAAGGACGAAAATCCTAAGCTATAGCGAGACAGCCATTTGCATAATGACGAGCATCTGATTTTTAATATAATTCCACCTCCAAAGTAAAATGTTAGCTATTCAAATGTAGCCAGGCCCCAGGAAAGGGCTCAGACAAGCAGGAGCAGCAATCACAAGGGTGGAAATCAAAATCCTTCCGTGGTTGTTTTCACCGTCCCAGAACAATTTCTGTTTGTGCCACTCAGAACTTGCTAGCTATTCCAAACACTGCTAGCGATCTAACCGTCACCCATTCCCAGCTTCGTGCTCCCTTTCCCCCTCACTATGTAAGAGGAAACTAAATACTTTCCCAGGCCCCCTGGAAGACCTACTCGTGTCTAGTGAGATGAATGGAAGAGGTCTGGGGATAGTCTGGGAGTGCTTTGGCCTACAGAAAATGGAAGAGGGGAGCCTGATCAGGTCCTAGATCCTACTCCTGCCTTCATGTTGCTGTGATGGCTGGAGCTGCAGCAGCCACCTTGTGACCATGAAGAGAAGGCCAAGAGAATCACAGAGATTGTTAGCCCTTACTTCATTAAGCAGCTTTATCATCACCCAAAGATAACCACTTCTGAAATATATATTCTAGTATACATATATAGATACACATACATATACACATATACATATATATATATATTCTTGATATATATAAGAAAAGTAAATGTTTATCATGCCACAGTAGTGAAGTTTCCTGTTACCTGCCAGCAAAAATCATTTCCTACTAATATGTCGGCTCTAATGGTTACAGACAGCGTCACAAAACTGAACAGTTTGTCTTCTGTCAGAGCAATTTTACGGCCATGATCTCATCTCATCACCTCAACCCCCCCTGAGCATTTGGATGGGCAGAATTCCATTTCCCCATTTGCCAGATGAAACTTCTGAGGTTCAGAGAGGTCAAGTGACTCTCCAACCTTCACACAGCTTTGTGGCAACACCACAAACTCCGAACTAAAACCTGGACTTCCGAATTCCCAGTCCAACACGTGGAAAGACAAGAACCTATGATATAAAAGAGGATCCCCAAAACAAAAACAAAAACAAACAAAAAAATAAAACCAACCTTCACAGTAAACCTCTATTTTATGGCTTTCGATTAAGAGACAACTGTTGTGATTCATTTACAAACCCAAGGCCCAGTGGCCCAGTCTTAAACATGAGCGGGACCCCAGAGCAGCAGGCGGGGGCAGCGGGAGCCCATCCACCACAAGGGGTGCAGGACATAGCTGTGTTCAGAGTGCCCTGGGCTGCAAGGACCTTTGACAGAGGCGAACCATCCCAGTGTGCCCGGGAACGACAGAGATGGGAAGCCGGCTGCCATATGGCCTGGTGACTCACTTCACACCCAAGGAAGGGCAGTAACCGGCTCACCCCCAAGAAATCACCTACGAGAAGGAAGTGACTGCCCAGTTCCCGAGAGATGTCCTGCACTTGGGCCCCAGGAGAGGCCCCTATTTCCGTAGGTGGCCAGATGGTACCATGTACTCATTTTCCCCTTCCGCCCCATCTACCTGCTTCGTTCGGGGTAGGAGAGGTTGTCCATGAAAGTAGATACAAAAACCTTCAAGTGTCATGCTTTGTCTTCTCAAACCCCCGGCTCTTTGGCTCTGGGACCTTAAGTGCAGACATCCACCAGAACCGAGCGAAGCAACGTAAACAAGCAGAACAGGACAAGGGCAGGGCAGTAAGGAGTGGTGCCAACTGGAGAGGCCTGCGTAAAGGCACTCAGATTTCATTTTGAAGAGGCAGTGCCGGGGAGCGGGCAGGTGTACCCCAAGATGGAGTGAGATTTTGGGAAACCACAGGGAGGAGGGGCAGAGGGAGAAGCAGACTCCCTGCCGAGCTGGGAGACTGAGGCGGGGCTCCCCTCTTCCATAGTCCCCTGGGACCATGACCTGAGCCGAAGGCAGATGCCCAGCAACCTAGCCCCCAGGCGCCCCAAGTGGGGAGCCTACATTTCCAGCTTCTCAACATCACTGTGAGCTCCCCGGTAATCATTTCAGTCAAGTCCTTGCAGCTTGAAGCAACTGACTCAGTGGGCCTCGTATGCACCCAGGGGTCCTGACTCTGATGCACACGTGCGATTGTGAACCATGCCTTCTGGCCACTGTGCTTACAACAGCTTGCTCCCTTGTGACTTGATCTTTGAGGGCGATTCTGGTCTTTGCAACTCACCGGGCGGGGCTGGATTCGGAGAACCCTGACTGTCCAAACTCGGAGGCCTTACCAGGAGGGAGCCAAGGCTGCAGATCAACGTCAGTTCTGTAATAATCGCATTCGTCCTGGAGACAGCAGCCAGGACAGCAGCAGACAGCGCGCAGTTGGATCAGGTATCTCGATCTGATCCAGAGGCGGGTTTTACTGCCATTCCTCATTATTAAGAATTAGCTCTGTGTCATTAGCACACCAAGCCATCAGCTCGACTCCGTCCGGCCATCTGGACGTGGCTCTTGCTAACAGCACGAGCCCAGATGGATGCTGTTAGGAGAGCAGTGAGTGGAGATCAGCTGGGAGGGAGAGGGACAGAGAGAGAGAGACAGACAGACAGAACGGGATCCATTTGCCATATGCCCATTTCCTAGAGGCAGACACTGAGTCCTAGAAGACTGAATGCAGTAGGACAAGCTGGCTAAGGGCCAGGCCCTCTGAATTCACAGACTTCCCAGGCAGGTCGGCTGTTTGGGCCTGACCAATAGCGACTCCCCTTCTCTTCTGTGCAGAGTACTCAGACTTTCCTTTGGGTTGGGGCAGGAGGACTACACTCTCTCCTGAGTCAAGTTGTAAGCCCGAAAGTGGCCATATGACCTGAACCCGGCCGATCAGATTCACAGGGATGGTCCCCCAGTATCAACCCTGGGAGTGAGGCCGGGAACTTCGCTGGGACTCTTGGGAAAGGCCCTGGGAAGGCCAGCCTCAGAAGAGGAATGCAGGACGCACAGCAAGTGGTTGGGGCAGCAGGCGCAGAGAGGAAGTTCAAAGAGCAAGGGACTAATTGGGGAGGCCCCTGCAGAAGGTATGGGGGGAGGAGGCAGAACTGGGCAGAAGCTTCGAGACCCCACACAGATCTGACCGCACGGAGCACCTGCACAGGCTCTGATTAGAGGTGACTGCACCCTGGCCTGCCACCTTCCCGGTCCCCAGCGGGTGCGCTCAGAGACACAAGCAGACCCCACAGGCGGCCGGTTGATGTGCCCCTTGCTGTGGAGTGGACGGCGGACTCTGCCCCCAAGGGAGGCCCCGAGATGGTGGGACACCTGGAGTTGCAGGGGCCTCTTGCTGCCTGGAGAGGGCAGTGACTCGCAGAGGGCAGCAGGGCCCTCAGTGGGACGAAGGGGATGCACGGAGGACACCGGCTGAGGCCCTGGATGCAGCCGCGCTTGCACTCCACACCCAGACTTCCTCCCACTCACAGTAGCCAATAGATCTCCCCTTTTCTAAAGCCAGAGGCGTTTGGGGTTTTCACTCGCTCGTCAAAGACTCAAACATTCTTGGTCAAGCAGGCTTCTTTAAGTTTGACAAGTGAATATATTTTTTAGTTAACGGACTCCCGTTGAAAGCTCTTCACGTGGTCGGCACGGTCTAGGCCCTCAGCCGCAGTGCCGGGGGGTCAAGGACAGCTACGGGAGACAGCACGTGGCCTGGTTCTAGGACAAATTTTAGAAGGCAGCATTCATATTCCTACCTCTAAAGTACATTCAGGTATTCACAATTCAGTGGCTAAAATTCCATATCATTTGTTTTTTCTTCATGGAGGGTCTCCTACTGGATAAAGTGGGTAATCAACATTTTTTAAAAATACACCATTTTCTGTGAGACTCAATAATCAATAAAAAGGAGTGGTCAAGAGTAGGGCCCCAGGCGGGCCCACCTGGGTGTGGGTGTGAGACCAGCTCCCAGCGTGACCTTGGGCAAGCCACCCAGACTTTGCACCTTGATTATCTTCATCTGTAAACCGGGGCAATGACAGCGCTCACCTTGGGGACCTGACAGGAAGACTGAATTAATTACTGAATATAAATGCACCTAAAACAGTGATACTCGTCATCTATAGTAAAATCATCACCATCAATAATCAGACGATAATTGTCACCTGGAATATCTTTAGCGCCATACTTAAACATTCCCGTTCTTCTGAACTTGACCTTTGCACCAAAGAAAAGGCTGCCCCGACCCCTGACAGCCTGGATGGAACCGGTGGGAGACAGACGGCCAGACGCCTCGGCCCGTCTGTCTTCCTCAGAGGGAAAAACATGCAAGCAAACACGGCGCTCTATAACCCAATTTGAGTGTCTCATTACAATTATATAATGCTAATTGCCGGCTTTGTGTTCCATTTGGTAACTTGTTAAAGTAATTGAACAAAATATAACTAATGAACAATTATAATGAAGTTCATAATTAGGTCCTTGAAACACTTGATAGGGAAAATATTTCAGATGCTTTTAAAAAACTGAATGTACTCAAGTGAGGTGAGGCAGATACAGACCAGGGAGAAGCTGTGAATGGTTTCTCTGGTTCAAAACGAATCAGGTCCCCCCAAATCACTACTCAGCGCCGGCCCTGTAGACCTGAGATGCTAATTTCAGTGAGACAGTGGACGTGAGGGCCTGACCCAAGGCATGGCACAGAGTAGCCGTACGAAAAAATACTAGTTTCTTCCCTCCCCTTGGGCAGGAAGGTCAATGAGGGTAGACAATGTCATCCATGACCGGATGTTCTGTGGGGTCCTGCCCAGGAGACTGGCACATAGTAGGTGCTTAAAAAGTGTAGCTAGAAAAAGAAGAATGGAATCTGCTTCTTTCTGAGGACCTCCTTCCTCCCCAACTCAAGATTAGCAATGACTGCCGGGGGCCGGTTTGCAAACTCAAGACGCGCCAGACCATAGTCATCTCATGGGTTGGCCACCCCGACCCCCATTCCCACTCTCGAGGCGGAAAATCCAATGCTGAGACCATAACATCATAGAGGAGAACCCTGGCAGGCCCAGCCTCGTGCGCGATCAAAGCGGACAGCCAGAAATGGGACCAACCGACAGCCCGCGGCCCCAGAAACAGTGCTTCAAGGAGGCACTGGGCATCACCGCCACACGGTCCTGCCAAAACTCACAACCGAACCCAAACACAAGGAAGCGTCAGGGGACTCAGTACTGCAAAGTCGTTGGCCTGTCCTCTTCAAAAGATCAAGGTCGGGCCCCTGGGTGGCACAGTCGGCCAAGGGTCGACTCTTGATTTAGGCTCGGGTCATGATCTCGGGGTTGTGAGATCAAGCCCCAAGACGGGCTCCACGCTCAGCAGGGTGTCAGCTAGAGATTCTCTCCCTCCCTCCCCATGTACCTCTCCTTGTTGCTCTCTGTCTCAAATAAATAAATCTTGAAAAAAAAAAGAAAAAGATCAGTGTCATGGAAGGCAATGGAAGTTTCGGGCAATGCTTCTGACTAACCCAGGCTTAGGAACATGACAACTGAGTGCAGTGTGACCCAGGCTTTCCTCCCGGACAATGGATGAAATCTGAAAAAGGTCGGTAGCTTGGGTGATAGCATTGTTTCTATGCTAATTCCCTGATTTTGATCATTGTGCTGTGGTTATGTAAGAGAATGCCTTTGTTTTCTCGGGAATACGCAATGGAGTATTTAGGGATAAAGGGACATTATGTCTGTAACAGACTCGATTCGGAAGGAATACACGTACGTGTGTGTACGTATGTATGTGAGGGGACAGAAAAAGGAAAACATAAAGCAGATGTCAACATTTAGGGAATTTGAGTCAAGGATACTGGGTATTTTTTGTGCTGTGTTTGCAACTTTTATTTCAGTGGGAAAATATGTCAAAACAAGAAGTGAACGGGTAGTGGGGGGAGAATTCTAGGGCCCACTCCCCAGCCTCCTTTGTAGCTTGGGGCAGCCATGAAAAACAGCCCTGCTTGATGAACCGGAGGGGAAGGCTGCTGGGGATCTTTCAGGGAAAACATTCCCCATACTGGGGGCCACAAGGAGACTTCTTGCAGCCCTGGCCGCCCCACACCGCCACGTGCGGCCACTGACACAGACATGTGAACATGCGATCCCGAAGCTGTGGCAGCCACTTTGTGACCATGAGGAGAAGCCCAAGAAACGATGGTGCCCAGAGGCCTGACACTGCTCCACCCCTTAGGTGGTCACATACGATCACGAAATGCCCGTACTCAGTAAATCCCTTCTGTCTGGGCATTCTGTTGCTTGCCACCAAAGCATTCCCACCTCACTGCATCCTTGCTACCTACTCAGGCCTTACCTCGGGAAGCCAGAGCCTCCCTGCCCCTACAGCCAGTAAGGAATCTGGGGACTTGGCTGCCAGAGAGAGGACTCAGCCCAAGGAGCCAGGCTCCTCTCACTCATACCCATCATGTCTTCTCTGTCTTGGCTTCTCCTCCAGTCCCAGAAATCTTCCGGTCTGCTGGGGGCAAAGCAGGAAAACCCTGCTCTTCATCATGCTTTTTTCCCTCATTTTTTCCCATCTTTTTTTTGTCTGTGCCTCCTGGCTTCTCAGCTCCAGACCTCTAAAAAGCAAAAGCTGTATAATGGCTCTTCGCCCTCCCTGCTGCTCTCTCCATCTCTCTCTTACACTGTCACAAACCATCCGTGATGTAATGCGCACACACAGCGGCCCAGCTGCCCGGTAGCAGGGAAGGGTCAAGGCAAGGTAGTGAAATAAGCTAAAAGACGGCTCAGCTTGACAAATATGCCTCCACTCGACAATCTTTCACAAAGCATCGAGGTCCTTTCCACTCTGGTCTTTCCCCTCGGGTGACTCCTCCCTTCCGACCCGACTCAGCTCTGCGCCTCTCCGGAGGGCCACACGCAGTTCTGTGCCCCAGGCTTCATCCAGGCAGCTCCCAGCCCCTGAAAGGCCTTCCCTTCCCCACATTCAAGTCCGAGAGGGAGAGCCTGTACCAGTCACGGCAGACTGTGTTCTGCTGCGAAACAGATAAGCCCACAGGGTCGGTGGCTTTATGCAAGCAGCGTTTCCTTCTCTCACCCGTGCAGGCTGGAGGGCGGAGGCTCCGTCCATCATGATGGCTCGGGACCCGGCTGACGGGGCAGCCACCCTGTGACAGGGAACCGGGAGCTGGGGGAGTGCGGTTCTTACATCAGCAAACACTGTGCCCGACCCCACACACTGGCCTTCACAGACCATGCGACCTCCCCCTGGGTTCCCCAGTTCCGTCTTATTCCGGAGGGCTTTCCATGCCTAAGCTCTGCCCTTTTTCCAGATCACAGATTCCTAATGGTAAGTTTCCTTTAGAATATTGATGCCCAGGCTTTTCTGCAGACCATGAAATCAGAATCTCTAGGAGTAGGACCTGGAAATCAGTTTTTATAGCATACATACACCCCAGTGCACAAATCTTTTTTGTTGTTGTTGTTAAGATTTTACTTATTTATTTACTTAAGAGAGTGAGTATGTGCACGTGGAGGAAGGGGCAGAGGGATGAGCAGACTCCGTGCTGAGAACAAAGCCTGATGCAGGGTTTGACCCCACGACCCTGAGATCACGACCTGAGCTGGAACCAAGAGTTGGGTGCTCAACCAACAGAGCCACCAGGCGCCCCTCCCCCCAGACCCCATGCACGAATCGTAAGCGTACATCTCAATGATGGTTTATTGTGGTAAAATACACAGAACACAAAATTTGCCATTTTAACCATTTCTAAGTGCTCCGTTCCATGGGACATCCACACGGTTGTGGTGCCATCACCACCATCGACCTCCAGAACCTTCTGTCATCCCATTAAACATTCAGCACCCATTAAACACTAATTCCCCATGTCCTTCTCCCCACCTTAGCCCCCAAATAACCTCTATTCTCTGAGTCTGCCCATTTAAGCTGCCTCGTAGAAGGTCCGTGTCTGGACTCTTGAGTCTGGCCTCTCTGGCTCAGCACATTTTCAGTGTGTGTCTGTGTTGTAGTATGGGTCACAGCATCGTTCCCTTTTCTGGCTGAAGAATATTCCTTGTGTGGAATATTGGGGCCCCATTTTATTTCTGCGGTCATCTGCCGATGGACACGGGGGCTCTCTCCATCCTCTGACTGTTGTGAAGAATGCTGCTGGAAAGAACGCTAGCGTGCAAAGGCCTCTTTAAGTCCCTGATTTCAAGTCTTTGGGGGATATGCCTAGGATTGGAGTTGCTGGGTCATATAGTAACCTACACTTAACTTTTTGAGGAATTGCATAACTATCTCTTTTTTAAGATTTTATTTACTTGAGAGAGCAAAAGAGAGCTTGAGCACAAGCGGGAAGGAAGGGCAGAGGGACAAGACGACTCCCCACTCAGCAGGGAGCTCATTGTGGGGCTCCATCCCAGGACCCCAGGATCACGACCTGAGCCGAAGGCAGACGCTTAACCGACTGAGCCCCCCAGGTGCCCCTTACCAAACGATTCCTACAGTGGCTACACCATCTCATATTCCCACCACCAATGCAAAAGGATTGATTTCCCCACATCCTCAACAGAGCTCAATTTTGGGTACACGTATATAAGCTCAAGTAACCAGGGTCAGGAACCGGGCCCTCAACTTTTTTTTAAAGATTTTATTTATTTGTCACAGAGAGCAAGCGAGAGAGAGCAGAAGCACGGGGGAGCAACAGGCAGAGGGAGAAGGAGGCTCCCCATCGACCACAATGCCTGACATGGGACTTGATCCCGGCACCCCGGGATCAGAACCTGAGCTGAAGGCAGATGCTTCACCGACTGAGCCACCCAGACATTCCCGCGCCCTCAACTTTTTGTGGTTCTTTTTCTGGAAAGGCTGGCTGACTCCTAACCCAAAAATAAACCTCAGGTCTGAAGATGCCATATTAAAAATGATACTGTCGCCTTGGCAGAGTGGCTAATGATGTTACGGCAAGCAGGAACCCACTGATCACAGGGCTGCTGCCTCCCACTTGGGGAGCAGAGGAAGACCCCAGGATGCAAGGGGGGAAGAATGTGGGATGGGATGAGTCAGAGTGGCTGCCTGGCTGTCCACGGCCAGGCACAGAAATCTTAGCCTGCACCTCCCAGGCCTCTCCCCAAACTGTGAACATGAAATCCAGCAGCCACACCGAAGGGCTGACCTCCCCGAATTCAATTTGCAAGGTCAACCATGCAAGAACCCAGGCTAATAGAATTGTCACATCTGCGTCCCAGCCGTTTACAACGTGCTCTTGCCGGGCCTGAACACGAAAGCAATTATGTGATACATACTTTGGCAAGAACCTGAGGTTCCCATCAGGGGGAGAGAGACACTGCCGACTCAGGTTATTTAACAAAAAAGAGAGAGAGAGAGAGAGAGAGAGAAAAGGAGGAAAGCCATAAAAACACATTCATTATGAAAATTTGAAAATTTCCAGTTCCCTCGAAATCACATATGAAGACCTAGGAACTGAATCCTTTTGAAAGCTCCATTGTTTTAAGAGTATAAATAGCATCCTCTTAAAAACCCACAATTTCAATCAAGCTGGAATAATGGGAAATTCCATTCATGGAACGTTGTCTTTTAAAATTTCATGACACATGAATTCATTCCCCTCCAAATCTAATTAGAGGCTCAAACATATGAGAGGGTTTGTGACAGCATCAAAGGGACTTGGAAACCGTACATGGCAATTGATCTTTTTCACTGGGGGATGATTTTTTTTTAATCAACCTAGACATTCAAGAACGCCCCTCCTCCCCCAAAGAGGACCAGAGAATGAGGCTTATCAAAAGGGGGGTTCTCCCCGTTCTTTTTCGAGCCCTTCCTGAAAGGGTCCAGAAGGTGAAGGCTAGCATCTAGCGCCTGCCCATCTGTGCGACCTTGAGTGAGGTCCTTGAACCTGGTGCCTTGTTCCCCATCTGCAAAGTGGGGATAATGATGGTATCTATGTCCTGGGCCTGGAGACAGTCAGGCGCATGCCCTTGGAACAGTGCCTGACACGTGGTCATTGTCACAGCGATGTTAGCTATTATTAGCTCCAGCCAGCCTAGAGCAGACGAATGGCTCCAGACCCGAGGCCTGAGCGTTATAGAACGACGGTGCAACAGACCCCCCTGGTAGGAGCCACCACCCTCTGCTAATCAGGACAGCCCAGGCTGGCAGAAACAAGTGTGTGCAGAGGGGACCTGGGTAGTCATTACGGAAACTGCGGGGACACAGGAAGCCTGAGGCAGGGTGACCCGCATCAGCTCGTTCCAGCTGGGAGAGGAGCAGCAATCCATTAAGCACTGACTGTCTGCAGGTGCCTCAGGCCACCCCGGGTTCCCCTCCCACACGGGGACCACTGTCTCTTGCCACAGGGATACCATCCCAGCTCTGCCGGGAGATCCTGCCAGGAAAGGGGCTACTGGGGAGACAGCATCATGGGCAGCGTCAGGTGCTGGGGCTGGCCTGCCTCGGGCCTAAGTCCAATCCTACCCCACCCCCTCCGTGAGCCGTAGGACCCCAGGCAAGTTTACCTGTATACCTCGGCCTCCACTCTGTGAAAACAGGAAAACGGGGAGTTGCAGAGGATTCAATCAGTTGCTGGGCTCTGATCAGCCTGGGCTCCGGGGAGGGTTTGCTCAATGGGTGGCTTCTGCCAGGGCTCAGCCCATGTGCTCGGGTTGGCAGAAATGGCCTTTATTTTTCCATGACCAGGATGAACTTCTCCCGTGAACCCCAGGCCTGTGTGGGGCTCCCCCACTCTCCCCGGGGCTTAAATCGGGGCAGTGGGTGTGTCTTGCCCCAGCAGGGGGTGGAGGGAACATTTGGTCATGGTCATCTCCCGCTGCGGACCCCCTGAGGCGGCTTCCCTGTTCCCCGGGTCGCTTCCGGCAGAGCCCGGGGTCAATGGGGACGCGGAGGTCCGAGGAATCTCGCATTGCCAGGCCTGAGAATTGTGTCGGGGCACGGGAGCTGTTATGACCAACCGATTGCAGAAGCTGCAAAATCTCCCAGTTGCTAAGTTGGACCCAAATGATAAAGCCATGAGAGTCGCGGGACATACATTCGCAGGCTAGATTTGAACCGCGGTTTGAGACCTCTGCTCCCTGTTGTCAAGTCTGCAGTTCACGGAAGCCCCATTCTACAGATGGGAAAGCTGAGGCCCTGGTGGTTGAGAGACACACCCACTGTGATCCAGCGTGACCCCAGGTCAGCTTCGGAGCCAGCTTCCTAATCACAGCTGTCACCTTGACCCAGAGCAGGCCCCCACAGTCCCCAGCTTTCCCAGAGCTGCGCCCGGCCCTCTAGTATCTACACCGCCAGTTTGGCCCTGCTGTAAAGGAGCCTGTTCTGATGGCTACCGCCGCACAACCACCCCCAAACTCAGTAGCACGCGACAAAAATAACTACTGTATTGCCAGGCTTCCATGGTTCGAAACGCAGGCAGAGCTCAACTGAGTCATTCTTCTGTTCCGTGTGGTGTCTGCTGAGGTCACGCTGGGATATTCAGCGAGTGGAGGACACGTATGGAGGGTCAGAGACGGCTGCACTCCAGAGCCAGGGGCCCAGGCAGGGACGGCTGGAACTCTGGGCCAGAGTGCGGCTTCCCAGCTTGGTGACCTCCAAGTAAGTCTTCAGCCTTTTTTCCTTCAATTGAGGTGTGATTTACCTAGAGCGCTGGGTACATTTAAGATGTACGGTGTGTTGACTTGATCCACTTTTACACTGCAACGGGGTCACCACCACCTTCCCTATCACATCACGTAATTACCTTTCCTTTTCCGTAGTGAGCACCATTGAGATCTAGTCTCTGGCCGCTGTGAAGGATTTAATACCGTCCCGCTGACTTCACGCACCAGACTATGTATTGTCTCCAGAAACTACTCCTCTTCTAGCTGCAAGTCTGCACCCTAAAACAGTATCTCCCCAACACCGCCCTCCCCGAGCCCCGGTAACCACCATTCTGCTCGCTGGTTCCGTGACCTCCACGTTTTCAGAGGCCACGTATAAGTGAGAGCACGTGGTGTTTGCCTTTCTGACTTGTCTCGCTTAGCACGACGCCTTCGAGGTCCATCCACGTTGTCACAGACGCCAGGATCTCCACCCCCGTATATAGACCCACATAAGTAGAACATCTTCTTTATCCAAGCAGCCACTGATGGACACTCAAGTCCCCCCCCCCCATCTTGGCGACTGTGAACAATGCTGCGAGGAGCAGAGAAGCACGGGTGTCCCCTGGAGATCCTGTTTCCATTTTCTCCAGACTTTTTTTTTTAAGATTTTTATTTATTTATTTGACACAAAAAGAGAGAAATCACAAACCGAGGGAGCAGCAGGCAAAGGGAGAGGAAGAAGCAGGCTTCCTGCTGAGCAGAGAGCCCGACACAGGACTCAATCCCAGGACCCTGGGATCATGACCTGAGCCGAAGGCAGAGGCTTAACCCACTGAGCCACCCAGGCGCCCCTTCTCCAGACTTCTCACACGAGGGTGGACTTCCCCAGAGTGAGCAGCCCCCAAAAGAACGAGGTGGAGCTCCATGGCTTTCCTGGCCAAGCCTATAAACCACAGAGCAGCACGTGTCCCACCCTATGGATCAAGCCAGTCACCAGCCCGCTCAGATTCAAGGACAGGCGACCTAGACACACCCCTTCCCTCCAGAAGTGTTGAAAAATGTTCCACCACTTTTCTTGACCTGCCACAACCCTGAGGCACTGCTCTTCCTAGAGGACATGCATAATTTTAAAAGATCTATCCCAGGGGGAGTTGTTTCTCCTCAAAGGGGAGCCCATGTAGGTTGAAATCAGGCTGATCCTCAAAGCCCAATTCTTGTGTTTGTGGTCTGTGCACAGAATTCTCACTTGTGTTCATGACACGAGAACGTTCACAAGCAGAAAAACAAATTTTCTTCTTGGGGATTCTGTTTGGGAACTCTTCTAGGCGAGATCCAGGCAGAGCTCGAGTCCTCTCCCCTGCCTGAAACAAGGCCCTCCTCCCATGCACTCGGGCCACCTGCTACATCTGGGGTCACTGCCCCAGGCGGGCTAGTGACGTGGAGGAGGCAGGACCCTAAACTCAAAGTTCAGCATCAGCTCTTTCCCCATTCCACCTCCCCGCACCAAGTCCCCGGGTCTCACTGACCCCCCAAGACCGTACTGATGGGGAGCCCAGGCCCTCGGGAACCCAACCTCAACACCCCCAGCACCACCATCAACAACTGCCTCCTCCTTCCCCACTCTCATTCCAGGTGTGTCCAGGTGGGCTGCCCCTCCCACCACCTGCAGGGGAGGGCACGTGACCCGGGTGTGCCCAATCAGAACCTCCCGTTCCCCTGGTCGTGGTGGTTGGTTCTGAGATGGGCACATGACCTTGGCCAGACCCAGGAGACTCTTCCCTGAGCCTTAGACCCCCAAAAAGCCAGCCTTATTCAGAAAGAGGAGAGATCGTAACTGTAGAAAATGTCAAGTGAGCGTCGGCCTGATGCCTGGCCCTACCCATAGGCCATGTGATCACCCCACCATCCTCACAGCCCTGTTAGATTTCATCTTTTTAATCCCCACTTTTATATCTGAGGAAAATGAGGCTCAAAGAGGTTAAGTAACTTCCCTATGGTCACACAGACAGAAGAGGAACCACACATCAGATCCAAGTACTTGGTTAGAGAGTAGGATTGCCAAATGTAGCAAAACTATAGGACAGCTAAGTTTGAATTTCTGGTAAACAATGAATACTTTTTGGTGTAAATATGTCCCACGTTATATTTGGGATATACTTATATTTGGGATATACTTACACTGAAGAGCTATTCACTGTTTGAGATTCAAATTTAACTGAATATCCTATGTTTTTTTAAGTGAATTTTATTTTTCACTTTAAGTAGGCTTCATACCCAACATGGGGCTCAAACTCAGGACCCAAAGATCAAGAGCTGAATGCTCTACCAAGCCAGCCGGGGACTCCTGAACATTCTATGATTTCTCTGGCAACCCAATTCCTGAGTCCATGCTCTTAACTACAGTACTCTAGTGGCTTAGAGATTCCATGAGAGATACTGAATCATGATCCCATTGTCCCAGCCCCTGGATCCCACTGAGCCTGAAGCCACTGGTAAGAGACAGCTTCCTGTCACAGAGCTAGTCCCAACTGAAATGAAGCCTTACCAGTGGTTGGCACCAAGTGGCAGAGACAGGGAAGAGGTAAAGGAGGAAGAATCCCAGGCTCAAGGACCTGAGTGAGGCCAAAGAGATAGCCCTCATACACGGAAAGGTGGTAAGTGGAATGTGATCCCATCTGCAGAGGCCTGGACCACTGAGAAGGTATATTCACTTTCTATTGCTGCATAATGAGTTATCACAAACAGAGTAGCTTAAAGCAGCATACATATATTACCTCATGGTATCTGTAGATCATGAGTCTAGGCATGGCTTAGCTCGTTCTCAGCTCAGGGTGAAGGTCAGGCTGTATTCTCATCTGGAGGCCCAACTTAGGAAGGATCCCCTTCCAAGCTTCCCCAGGTTTATGGCAGAATTCATTTCTTTGTGGCTGCAGGAGTCATGGTAGCGTGCTTCTTCAAAGCCAGAAGTCTCTGCTACTTGGAGTCTCTGACATCAGAGAAGACCCAGAGCCTCTTATAAACACTCACCTGATTAGGTCAGGCCCACCAAAATAGTCTTCCTTTTGATAAATGCAAAGTCAACTGATTAGGGACCTTAACTGCATCTGCAAAATCTCTTCACTTTTGCTATCTTCTCTTGGTAGAAAACAGGTCACAGGTCCCGCCCCCATCCAAGAGGAGTTAACTCAAAAGTACAGGTGCTAAGGGCAGGATCACTGTAGGGCATGTCTACTGCAGAGGGGAATGAGTCAGTCCAGATTAGCAGGACAGGCTTCCCAGGGAGAAAGGATGTGAACCCATCTCTGAAGGGCAGGTGGTGAGGAGTGAAGGGGGGAGGAGGGGAGGGAGAGCAGGACATGGAAGAGGGAGAGCAGAAGGAGGGGCCCCCGAGGAGGGCTGAGCCTTCCTGCCCACACAGCCCCTCCATCCAGCCAGTCTTGGCCCAGCACAAGGGTTGCAGGGGGCTCAGGTGGAGGGATGGGGTGGGGGGCAGCTAAACATTATTCCAGACTTTTGAAAGCCAGACATGAGATTTCAGGGCTTTACTTCCCAGAGTTTATGTTATGGAGAAACACAGCACTTTCCCCCCCACCCCACCCCCACCCAATTTTCGTAATCTGGAAATCCGTTCTCATAGGCACCAGGCCCCTGCTGGTTTTCCAGGCAACCTGTCCTGCTGGGGATGGAAGGGGGAAGAGAGAGAGACAGAGGAGGTTAGACAGGTTCTCTCCTAGAGAAAGAAGGAGCAAGCGAGGGAAGTGAAAAGGGCCAGCACCTGTGAAAGGATGAGAAGAAACAGAGAGGCTGGCGGCGCCCCACTCCTGAAAGGAATGCCCCATGCTGCTCTGAGACCCCCGCCCAAGGCCCTGTAACTGAGTATGGCTGGTTTCCAGTGGGTGTCATGGGACCCAGGCCTGGCCAATCAGCACATGCCTGGCCACATGTGATCCAAATGGCCCAATGACCTTCAACACTGGAACTCAAGTTGGAACGACCAGAAGGAAAATCCTTCTCCCCTCTCAGCACTGGGAGGACAAAATCCTGGAGTGGGAGGTATCCAGGTTGGCAGAGCAAGAGGAGAAGCCATCTGAGAAAGCAGTCAACACAGAGAAAGGTGAAGCTGACCCATGGAGACAGGGAACCCTGATGCCATTAGAGCCCCCAGATCCAGCCACACCTGAAGCTCATCTTGGCACTGAAGTTTTCAAACCAATAATCCTTCTACGTGCTTGAGCCAGTTTGGGATGGGGTTTCTGTTCCTTGTAGCCAATAAAATCCTGAGTTGTGACTGAAAAAAGGAAATGGGCCCCACAAAGAATCGGACCACGCGGGACGCCTGGGTGGCTCAGTTGGTTGAGCAGCTGCCTTCAGCTAGGGTCATGATCCCAGCATCCTGGGATCGAGTCCCACATCGGGCTCCTTGCTCAGCGGGGAGCCTGCTTCTCCCTCTGCCTCTGCCTGCCTCTCTGTCTGTCTGTGCTCACTCCCACTCTCTCTCTCTGACAAATAAATAAATAAAATCTTAAAAAAAAAAGAAAAGAATCGGACCATGCCATAAACAGGTAAATGGTAAGTGGGAACGCGAGAATGATAAACTCAGAGCCGGGAACGTGAAAACTAGGTCCAAGCCATGCAGGGCCACTCAACAACCACCTCTTTTCACTCCCCTAAAACCACCCTGACTTGTGCCCGAGCTGTTTGAGGCCGGGAAAGAAGGCAGGAGCCAGAAGAACAGGGAGGGCAGCCCCAGCAAGATGAAGAGGCTTGCAAACTGCTCCAGCACATAATGAGCTGATGAACGATTGTTTCTCCCCTGGAAGTCATCTCATGAAATGATGAGACCATCCACTTACTGCTCAGACGGTCGAGGCTGTGCTCCGACGTGATCGACCACAACAGCCGAGCAAGGGCTTGGCTCATAACGTAGTTTAAACATCATCTTAATAGGCCTTCACTTATTTGCTTATGACAGTCTTGAGGACACGGGAACAGAATAGTAGCAGGCTTTCAGAACTGACAGAAAAGGCAACCGTGGTCCGGAGAGACAGAACCACAGCTCGTCGAAGCCATTTTGGGCTTCTGGCCAAATACAACAGGCTTCTGCCTGTCCCGGCTCTGTGTTCAACACCATGTGCCTGAGGAACCACAGTGGTTCTCGAGTTCTGTGTACAAGGGGTGCTGGGACCGCAGCGAGAGAACAGAGAAGGAGGAGACGGGAGAAAGCTGGACCCAGCTGGACCCACCCAGCTCCTGATCCAGATCCTTCCTCCGCCCGGCCACCCCTCTAAATGGGCATACACCGATGTCACCACTGGGCTCCAACTCCTCGTGGCTTCCTGGTGCCCCTGGGAACACAGTCCACACTCTAGTTTCTGCAACAAGGCCCCTCTCCCACTCGGCTCTATACCCTTCCTCTAAGTCACCTCTCCTTTGATCCTCTGGGTCAGTCCATGCCCTTCTCGGGACCATGGCTGAGGCTCGCTCTGCTCTGCCCACGGGCTGGCCTCCCACCTTCTCACGAAGGCCGGCCTTCAGCGCCGTCTCCTTGGAGAGGCCTTGGCTGTGGCGTCTGGGCAGGCCTCCTCACCTCTCCTTGCTGACCACCTGTTTTCCTGCCCGAAGCGCCCACTGCCTGGAGCAAGGGACTCACCAGGCTTGGTGACAAACAGGGAATGTCGCTGGAAGAGTCGGTTATTGCCCAGTCCCCAGCCCTGCAGGAAAAGCTACTTGACTGGGACATGGAAAGGCGCCCCCACCCTGGCAGCTGCTCGGGGGGACAGGCTGAGATGGCGGAGCCGTGAGCAGCCAGAGTCGGGCCAGGCCAACGTGAGACGGCGGAGTCTCCCCGCTGGCCCACGTGTGCCACGTGTGAGTGGTCGCCCGGTTCGGGTCCCTCACCCTGATGGAAAACACGCACACCTGAGGTGTTCACCACCCTGCTCTTCTGGTTGGGATGACCTGTGTGTAATGTCAGCACACGCACGGCCACACACGCACACAGGTTCACACACACACACGCAGACGTTTGCATAGGCACATACACGCACACACGCGTGCACACACACACATGGCCAGAATGTTACAAAAGCCCACAAGTTTGCTTCACAAACCTTATAATTTACCTTCAAAATGCAGAGGCACAAAGACAAGAAAGCATTGCCTTCACATGCATGCATGCCTTCTCCCCTGGTGCTAACACTCCAGCTGCAGGTCAGGTGTGATCCAGCCAGCGAGCACACCGTCCAGCCTCCTGCCACTGAGTGCAGCTGTGGGACAGGTGGGTAGGAAGCGGGAGGAAGGGGGCTGCAATGTGAATGCGACCAGCATGGATCGGGCCGCCATGCAGGGGACGGTGCGGCTACCGGGTGTTAGAAGCGCAGGTCACGTGGGCGACCTTGCAACGCCAAGCCACCTACCCCTCCAGGCCACTCATTCACCTTCACACTATTGCAGGGAAAAACCTTCTTCCGGTTGAGCCAGATCGCTACCACTTATCCCCGCAAATCTGTGTGTGGCTTTCCCTTTGAAAACTCAAGTCCAGAGTTGGGGACATGGCTGGGCCCTCAAAGGGAATTCATTCCCCACAAGACCTTGCCCTGGGCACCTGAAGCCCAAGGGGAGGGTCCCTCCATCCACAAACATGGTAGTTGTGGGTTAAAAGGTCAAGAAGACACCCTTCCTGAGGCTCGGAGGGCTCAGGCCATTTGCTAGGGGCTTGCTAGGGACTGGGGATCCCAATGAGAGAGTAGATCTGGGGTCCTCGGGGCTTGGAATGAAGAGGGGGCCAGGAAGCACATGCCCGTAGCAAGAGGGGTCGTTCTGAAGCCAGTGCAGAGGAGCACAGCACAGAACGTGTTGGTGGGGGTGAGTGCTCCAGGGTCCCTAGGATTCTCTGCACAGGTGAGGAGGCAGGGGAGGCAGGTCCCTCCCCGCACCCCGAGAAAATTCTTAGAAGTGGGAAGACAGACCCGGAGGAGGGAGCTCCCCGGCCAGGCAGCCCCCAGCCAGGTGGCACCGCAGGTCCCCGTGCTCCTGGCGAGGTGGGGGGACAGGCGTGCTGGGGAACCGGGAGAAGGCTGGGAAGGAGACTGGGGGGTACAACCTGCAGGCATCGCAAAGAGAAAGGCCACTGACCAGCAGGTGCTTTCAGGGCAATGCCGGGGCCAAGGCACATGGTGGGAGAGCCAGCACCGCGGGGTTCAATGGCGGTCACTCAGACCATCTGTCTCTCATTAATGAAGCTGTCCAGCACAGCGTATTAACACGGACGTGTGGGCTTGGCCAGCCCGGGGGGTCTTGCTGGAACTCAAAAGGCACAGCAGTTAAGTCTTAACAACACCTCTGGAACAGTCTGATGTGGGCCCCGAGCCCCCAGTGGGGTAGAGCCCGAGTTGCGGGAGGGAGGCTGGCAGCCAGGCCCACAGTAGGGGGACAAGCTGAGCCCAGGGTCAGTCGACAGCCTGACTGACAGGGGTCCCAACCGCCCAGCAACTCCAGCACAGAGCTCACAGCTTCTGATGGCCACTCTCCCATCCTCCTCACCAGCAGGACCTGACTGTGTTTGCAAAGCAAGGGAGGCAGAGTAGGGCCCCCAACACACCCCAGGAAGATGTGGGGTTCTGCGGCCAGGAGATTTAAGGCAGCACATGGAAGTGAGCGTGCAAATCAACAGATGTTAAGATAGGGGAATGATCCCAGATTACCGGAGTGGGGCCGACGTGATCACAGAGGGCGTCAGTGTGCAAGCGGAAAGCAGGAGGCCCTGCAGCTCTGGGGATGGAAGAATGAGCCAGCAGCCATGGGGGAGGGCGCCTCCGGAAGCTAGAAAAGGCAAGGGAGACCCTCTCCCCCGGGGCCTCCGGGAGGAACGCAGCTGGTGCACCTTGACTATAGCTCAGTGAGATCTGCATCAGGCTTCCGACCACCGTAATACATTTGTGTTTTAAGCCCCTGAGTTCATGGTAATTTGTTACAGCAACAAAAAATGAATACGAAAAAGGTGACGGGTCCTGTTTAAAAACGCTCAGATGTCCAGACGCCCTTGCCGCTGGGGGTGGCCGTGTGGCCCACTTCTGGTCACTTAGGTAGCAGCAGAGCCGCGCGGGGTGGGGGTTTCCAGAAGAGCCACTGTTTGGCTGATGACAAGGGGACAGGCTGGAGAGGGGGGCCTTTCTGCCCCTGACCCAGCGCACCCGTCACTTCCTCCAGCTTCCTGCCGGGAACACGATGGGAGGTGAGCGGGGGGCAGCTACAGACGGAGGACGGCAGAGGGCAATCACCACCCAGGCCCCGGACACAAGCTTGCCTCCACCATCCCCCAGACGGGAGAGAAAGCAGCCCTTCTTTCCGGGCGAAGCCTGGATTCTGCAACGCCGACCCAGGGACGCGTGGCTCTTACAATGACAGGGGTTGCTATTCGGGCACCTGGCTGCTTGGAACCACAAGGGAGCCCACGGTAAGGACGGGCCTCTCCTCCGGGGAGCTGGCCTCTCGGTCACTGGGGACCGTTGCTAAATGCCCAGGGCCTAGGAATGCCCCACCCCTGTGGCCAACCATCCCCCCCGGGGGCGCGGCCCCCACAGCACAAGCAGCTTTGGAGGCAGATCCAGTCACCGTGCAGAGGAAACTCCAGCGCGCCGCACACGCATGGGCTTCTGCATGGACACGAGCGTACAGAGAGACATTTATTGCATAAATTCCCCCTAGCGCCTTCCCCGTGTTTTTACAATCCAGAAGAAAAGGGATTCAAAACAGGTTTTCATTGTGCTGTTTTTAAGAATACAACAACGGACATGAGGATTACAGGAACTCGTTGACGTGCTGAACGGAGAACACACACGAACCGCCCAGCGAGTGAACCCGTGACTCGATTTACAGCCGCTGGGAACATCGCTTCCACTCGAGGTCCCGAGAGCCCCCGGGGGGAGGGGCAGCGAGGCCGTGTCCCCTGAGGCCAGGCAGCTGCAGCGACACGGGAGGACCCGTGCCCGCTGCCCGGGTGGCCCGCCGGCGCCCCGAGAGCAAGGCCACCCCGCAGGGCGGACGTCCAGTTGTCTAATACCCACACACACCGGATAGCAAGCATTACAATATTTTTAAAGCACTCGAAGTCATGAAACAAGGAAACCCCATCCAAGCACGAAAGCCATGTGTGGTCCCGCGGGAGCCTCTGCTGGCTGGCGGCGCGGTCGGGGGGGGCTCGACACGCAGCTGCACCAGGACCTGCAGGAGCGGTGGGCCACCAGGGCGGGGACCAGGCCATGTGTCCCCGTCCCACAGCGGACGGCCAGGCCCCGAGGGATGACGGCCAGAGCCAGGAGACCCACGTAAGAGGGAGACACGGATTTACACCTGAAGACAGTAAAGGGGACTACAGGCACGAGGCTGAAGGCAAGATGGCTCCTCAGAGGGGCGCCGCTGCCAGCGAGGGAAGCGTGGCCGAGGCCGTGGCCATGGCTGTCAGCCACAACGTCCATGCACAGGCCACCCCAGCTCCCCGAGGCACGGCGCATGCAAGAACACTTGTGCAAAGACACACACTCTCCGAGCCCCGCCATACACACAACCAAATGCTCCTTTTTGGCCTCTGAAGGTCAGGACGTGGCCAAGAAGAGGTAGGGAAGCCACCGGACGTGACTGCGGCCCAGACACGACTCTTCCCCTAGTCCGCGGACACTTGCCTTCCCAAAGTAGTGTCTCGACCCCACGAAAGTCATAGCACAGACGCGTGTGGCAGGTGCCGCGCGAGCCGGTCCGACTCAGAAGTCCTGCAGCTCAGGGATGTCTCGGTACAAGTCTAGGGCCTCGGGGTTCGAGAAGGCCCCTCGGTGCTCCACAGCTTTTCCAGCGATGATCTGCTTCACGGCCACTTCCACTTTCTTGCCGTTGAGGGTGTACTGCACAGGGCGGAGGAAGCAAGAAGAACGGCTGGGCCTTGAGCGGGGAAGAGCCCGGGCAGGTCCAGACCACGGACCGAACGACCCGCCTGGAGCCCCCCACACAGGTGTGCTCGAGGAGGGGGCCTTCCACCACGGCGAGCACGCGGGCCACCGCATCTGGGGACTGTGGGCTAATTCCCCCATCGGCCTCCTCAGGCGTGAGGGGGGCCCCAGCGCCTCTCCAAGCGGGGGGGCTCACGGGGCTCACACACGGACAGCTCTAGGAAGGGCCTCACTGTCAGACTGTCTCTTTTTCGTCAGTGCCACTGACTTCACTAGCCTTCTCTGTACTGTAAAATCCGGCCATCACCAGCATGTCAGCAGCGGGCTGGCTTCCCACCACCTCGTCACGATCACGTGGCCAGCGAGCCTCGTCCACAAGCCTCACCAAGCTGTCCCCAAATCTGTCCTCAGAACCACTTGTCAGGGTGGGATGGGGCAGTCAGACTCCTTCCAAACGTGCAAAGCTCCCCCTAAAACCCGCGGCCCACATGTGCCACCTTTGCTCCCTGCAGGCCTCCGGTGGCAGTGCGGGCGTCTGGGGCCAGGGGACTCAAGGACAGAGCCCTTTAGTAGAACAGCAGTGCCCTGATCTCTCCTCCACAGCATGATTTTTTTTTCCAACCTGAGATGTAATTAAAATTCATTCATTTGAGAAACCCAGGCGACGTGTGAACTAATTAAGGACCTAAGCGCTAGCTTCCCAGGGACTGCCTGTCACTGGGGTGTCAGCCCCTCTCAGCCGGGAACGCGAGAGTCTCACATGGTGCATGGGCTTGGAAGCTTTACACAAAAGCCTCGAGGATGGCTCAGGGTAGCTAATAATTTATATCTTCCACTGGTTGACAAAAGAAAGAAGACGGTGTTTCAGAGGCAATCCCGTTACCGCTTCCCCTGGTGAGGAGGATGGCGGGAGGCAGAGGACTCCCCCGTCCGGGGCTACGGCTCGGGCCTCCCTGGGGCACACACGCCATGCTGCCTCCCATCGGTATGGGACAGGCATCTCAACTGTGAGTGGGGACAAAGATGTGCTCAGTCAGGGCGGTCGTGCCTGCCTGGGGCCTGCCGGCCTCACAATGCCCCAAGTGCCCCCCAGTCTCCTTGGCCAGGCCACCCCCACCCCAGCATGTGACACACAGGGCCAACCCAATTCATCAGTTCAAATCAGGAGGCTCTGGAAACAGAAGGGCCTCAAAAAATCTCAGGGAACCCTCAAAGTGATTTCCCAGCCCAACCAGACAGAGGAGACAGCAACGACGGAGGGCAGGAGCTGACAGCGACCTCACAGCCACGCTGAGGACAGAATGACGGGCCACCATTCCCTGTATCTCTCAGATAAACCGTGCCACTAACCCCATGACCACAGACAGTTGGGGAATAACCCTTCCAGTAACAAAGGACAGATATCCCGCTTCAATAAAAGAAAGCCAAGGGGAAAAATCATTTCTCGTACTCCAGAATGTTCCAGAAGCAAACAGAACTGGTTCCCTGAAGGAAAGCCTTAGGCCCTCATCAGAAGGCAGTAAGTGTCACAGACTCAAGAAGTACCACCCCCCCCCCCATGGCAGCCACCGTCCATGTTGTCGGCAGGAGTCACCAACCGAGACAGACAGAGAGACTAGTCCCAAGCCTGGGACCCTTCCCGTGCATAACCAAAATGTAAAAGAAGCATGTGGACAGGAGAAGTCTGGGCCCTGCTCGGGGCAGCATCAGAGCTGTGCTCCCGCAGGGGCCCGGTCATGCTCTGCCCCATCTCCCCGTCAGAGAACCACTATCCGCCAGCTTCCGTACAGCCTGGCTCGTCTGTGCACACGCACGTGCGCGTGCACACAGCAGCCTCCCCTCTTGGCTGCCATCCGCGTGTAAGCAGTCCCAGCTGAGGCTGAGATCCAGTCTGGGCGCCCCTCCTCCCCCCCTCAGAACCTAAACAGAGTAGAAGGGGGAGCAGCTTTCTGGAGCCGTGCCTCTAAATAGATTCGACTCTTCTTTCCATGGGCAAAACTTAAAATTAAAAGGCAAGAGCAACGGCACCCCAGCGGCTCTTTAAAAAGTTAAAATTAATTTTCTCATTAATAATTTTAAGAACACACCAGCACCCCACCGGGGAAAAGCTGGCTGGATGTGCAGGGCTGGGCCTGCCTAGCCTCCGAACACAGGTATTTTAGCAGAAGTTACTTTAAATGCAATTCAGGAAGGGTTAAAAAAAGGAGAGAGAGAAAAAGAGAGAGATGTTGGGGGGGAAAAAGATGGGGTTGCCAGGCAACACAGACAAACTATATATAAAGCAGAACAGGCTCCTAGAGGAGTCCTGCGTGTGGGGTTCTCGGGGAGATGCCGGCGCTCTGGCCCCACTGCCCAGGGGCAGGACCTACCGGGATGCCCTTGGTCTCCAGGACGAGGCTGGGCACGTGCCGTGCAGACAGGCCGACGCGGATGGCTTTGCAGATGCTCTTCACCAGCTCGGGCCCAAAAGAGTGGCCGGAAGCCATCTTCAGGAAGAGCAGCACCCTCTCCTCCCCGTCCTTGTTGTACTGGGGGACGCAGAGGCTGTCCGCCACCTCCTCGAAGGCCTCCACTGCAGACACAAGGGAAGGGGACACGCGCTCACAGTGGCCCGCCGCGGCCAGCCCGCACAGAGAGGGAGGCCGGCCCCCCCAGGCCTGACGGGCACGGCCGCCTGTCCCCCACCCTCCCGGGAAGAGACCCTCCAGCGGAGCACGCAGGAGAGCGCCCGTCTCCGGCGGGGAGGCAAGAGCTGTGGCTTGAGCTGCAGCGGTCAACGTGTTTATAGGAAGCCAAACACAGGCCTCTCCGGCTCCACTACACGCCGATTTAAAGATAAACGGGAAGCAAGTGCCCACGGTGGGGACCCTGCTGCGGGGAGGGACAAAGGCTCAAGGCAGGAGGAGCAGGACTTCTCCGGCCTGGCCCCACCAACAATCTTGGTGTGACATGAGTAGGACGCCACCTCCTAGGGAGGCTGACTTCGTGGCCTCGGTGGAGCATTTTGAAGGCCCAGGGTTGACTCCACTGTGAGGCCCCGAGGCCCACCGTCTTTATATGGTGTCCTGAGTGGCGCTGCGGGACCTCCAGCAGTCACCACCTCTCTGTGCTTCTCCCTCACCCATACGGAGAGGACATAATTGAGCAAGCCAAGGCTGCTCACTGTGAAGATAAAATGGAACGGAACAGGGGTGGGCCTCTGAGGCTTTACAGCCACGAGCAGTGTGGACGAAGTATGTTCTGGAAAGAAGGACACGTTCACAAAGGCCCATTCTCAGAGCTGAGGCAAACAGGCTGGAGTTATGCCAAAAGGCGGGCTCTCTGGAAAGCGGGCTCCGGGGCTCCCCGCTAGGACACGCCCTCCTTCCTTCCTGGATGACCGGAGAATAATTCGGGAGATAGTGAAACACTTACCGATGTTATAGACTTCCGAGCTGCCAAACCGCACTCCGTTGGGGTTGAGTGTGCCATCGCTGGACAGAGACAAGGGCACGAACACACAGCAGTTCCTGAGTAAGGCTTGTCGCCCGGGGGTGCGGGGGCATCACCCCCTTTCCCTCCCCTTGCTCCTTATCCCTACCAGTCGCCTTCTCTCCCTAAATTCCAAGCCAGACAACTAGGGCGTCCCCTTTGTGTGGAAACACCTGCCCCCTCCCTGCCCCTTCCCACCTGTAGGGCGTTCTGGAAGGGCTGCTGCTACCGAGGACGGACACACCTTTGCCACAGGCCCGCCACCCCATGCTGGGGCCCAGGAATGCGGATCAGGCCCAGACCCGGCCTTCAGGGGGCCGACACGGATGCCCCCTGTCCCTGCATGGATGCTTTGGGGAAGGGGGCTCCTGGGAAGAGAAGCCGCCTGAAGACCCCTCACCTCCGGCCCAGCATGCTGATGCCCCCCGTCTTGGGGTTGATTCTGCAGTAGTCGCCATGCGCCCAGATACCTGCAGGGAGACAGAGGGGCTCAGTCACCCCCAGGAGAGGGGTCCTGCCTGGACAGACGCCCAGAGCAGGCATGACAGCCACAGGAGGCTCATCCAGACAGACACGCTGAGGCACAGAAACAGGTACGGAATGGGGCTGGGGCCCAGGGTTCTGTAAAAGTGGATTAGGCCATCCCGGCCCCTAGGAGCACAGCATCTAGCAGGGGCCGCTGGGCACCCAGTTCTGACACGCACCAGCACGCAAGAGAATGCAAGAGAACGCCACTCCTTCGGGCACGGACGGCCTCAGGAATTCACGGGGTTGGGACCAGCCCTGGCAGTGAGGGTGCAAGAGGGGGCGGGGGAAGGTCAGTGGGAGCTTTGGGAGCCGGCCTGAGTGAAGCCACTTTAGGAAGACAGGGTGGTCTGGGACGGCTGAGGGGGCTGGTCTGGAGGGGCTGGGCCCACCCCCGGAATGGGACAGAAGCAGCACGACCAGAGGCAGGCTCCTAACCGAGGCCCGAGGTAAGGCATGTGCACAGAGCTACCTAGCTGCTAAAACCCAGGGGACACGGAAGGCAGAGGAATGGGGGGCGGGGCAGGGATCAGAGGTGACCCTGCAACCGATCACCTGTGCCACCCGTGTGGCCCGGCGGGCAGCCGAGGCCTGGGCTGGCGGCACTCCCAGGGAGGTCCTCGTGGGACACAGCACAGCTAATAGCCCCAGTCTCAGCCACATCCTCCAAGAGCAGGAAAGAGAAGTCACGCCTCACGGGAATTGCCAAGGGAGCAATTAAAGCAGCCAGAAGCTTCCTCCTGCCACCTAAGGCAGAGACCCTTGACCAGGGTCAATGGGAGGCCAGACCAGGAGCACATCCCACCAGCTCTGTGGCCGCCTGGAACTCACTTCCCCAGGGGCAGCCTGGCCTCCTGAAATGGGGCCCGAGTCCCTGCAGCCCAGGAAGGGAAAATACCAAATAAAACCAGCTTCGGTGTCTTCACCGAGAGGACCTCCTCCCCCGCAATCCTGGAGATGCGAACCCCATCCGCCCGCACCTGTCCGGGAGGCGCCACCGTGACGAGACACTGTGCTTAACCCTCACTCGCTCACGGTCACGACCAGACTGCACCCGCAGCGACTGAGGCTCCCGCCCAGGTGCAGACCCAGCTAAAGGCCAGGACGTCTGTCCGTCTGCAGGGAGTGTGGTCCTGGAGAGGCAGTTTGGGAACGGAGGGACTCCTGAGCTCCTTTCTTCTGACGCAAAAGAGGACTGCAGGCCTCCGGGTCCCTCTCCCCTCCACCCCAAGCTGAAGAGAGAAACCCCTTCCCCCTGACGGGACTCGTCAAAGACTCGGGTACACAAACAGGAAAAGATCATCACTAGGATGCAAGTGATACACCGGGTTTCTGCAGAAGCACGTCCAACAGCTACTCCGAACGCCAGGCTTCCAGACGCCGTCCCGGGGGACAGGGATGCAGTCACAGCCGCAGGGCCCGCCCCCTCCACGGGTCCTTTCTCATCTGGGGACCGGGCGCCCGACTGACACTCAGTCTGGGTCGAGCGGAGCCGGCTCTCCCAGGAGTTTGATCGTGAATGCAAGGCCCTGGAAACGAAGACAAAACGGAAGACGCAAACGCACCCTGAAGGAACTATCATTTGTGAAAATAAAATGCAGCACTGCCACCTCGTACAACACGAAGTCGGGAGGAAGAATTCTCATGGGGCTGGTGGATCTGCTGCCAGGTTGTCCTGGCGGAGAAACGCAGGCTTCCCTGCAGGTTCCCGTGCCCGGGGCCAGCGGAACACCGGCTCCTTCCACCCTGTTTCAGCGACCGCATGCCAGCGTACAGGGAGAGAGCCAGCCTTGCTCTTGCTTTCCTCCTGGAGGAAATCTTCTAGGTAAGCATGTGTCTTTGTACAGAGAGAACAACAGCAGGGCTTTCCACGTCTGCAAGCGTACCATCATGAATGCACTGCACACACATGCACACGCTTCTTATGGGAGGACCGAGGGCTCCGGGAGTTATGACTCGGAGTCTCCTTCCGCTTTGAGCTCTTCTGCTGATGCGGGCTGAGGAAACCTCTGGCTGTCTCCATGTCAAGATCAAAGTCCCGACAGTTGGTGGGTGTGCTTGGCTCCCAAGTGGAATGTGTCCCCTGCACTCATCTGTACCCATTTTATTTCCCTTTTTGTCTTGGCTGCCAGGAAACTCAGAGCTGAAATCACTGCTTTGTAGAATCAGAATAGTCTAAATCTTTCTTCAGTCTGCTTTTAAAGTCTCTTTAAATTTTTACTAGGTTTTTAAAAATGATAAGATATAAAGAAAAGCAAAACAGCTCATAATTCCCCCACACAGATAACCCTTTGTTGTGGATTTATTCACACACACACACATATTTCCTTTTAAAAGTTTACACAAAAGAGATACTGTTCCCTCTGTGCTGAACTTCCTCTTTTCGCTTACTACTTTCTTGGATATCACTGCCTGCTTACATTCTTCACCTGGCCTAATGAGGTCTGTGAGTTTGCTTGCTGCTCCAGGAAGCAAGCTTCAACACTAATTCCAATACAGTGTCAGAATCTCCCAGGACAACCTGGACAGTCAGGTTCCACCTGTGCTCCTCCGGTCCACAACCAAGAGCTTCAGAGTTCCATTATCTTAACTGCCTTCCTCTTTCCTTCTTCTTTCCATACTGGTTCACAGATCTCCCACCTACTCCCAGAAAGTATCTGAGGAAACTACTTATAAAACCGATTACATGGGCGCCTGAGTGGCTCAGTGGGTTAAGCTTCTGCCTTTAGCTCAGGTCATGATCTCAGGGTCCTGGGATTGAGCCCACATCAGGCTCTCTGCTCAGCAAGGAGCCTGCTTCCCTTCCTCTCTCTCTGCCTGTCTCTCTGCCTACTTGTGATCTTTCTCTCTGTGTCAAATAGTTAAATTAAAAAAAAAAAAAAA